>JAXBDA010008611.1:0-14421 GCA_036023075.1 Gaultheria prostrata | reverse complement strand
ATTAATTTGAATAATTGAACAATTATGATCATCAAATTGGGACCAAAAAAGGTCTCATTTAAAGTGGGTAATTGTATCTATTATGTATTTTTATGTTTTTTTCGGACCGTTGATAGTAATATATCAAATTTTTTTTTTGACTTTTTCTTGTTATAGTTATAGAGCTTGTACAGTTTTTTGCATTTTTTTGAACACCCTGGTAAGGATTTCTGTAGCCACCACTTAGTCACAAGCGACAATCGTATCGTCAACAACCACTAATTTGTGGGAGTATAAGTTTTTGACGGAACTCTTATTTCATAGTGCTCTCACTCATACGAAATCTTGGCTACGCTACTTGCCATAACGGTCGTGAAATGGTCCATGAATCTGATATGGACAGATACGTAACTGTAATCGGCCGATATGCATGCGAGTTTTATACAATTATTAAGCAAGTCATTAATATACCAGGGTGTAACAGTATTGAAGAGGCCAAAAACCGTTGCGTAACTGTCAATATATTACATAACGGCCGATATTTAAAACATGAAATCCGAACTGATCACGCTGGTCTCCGACACCGATTCATGACTTAGTAAATTGGAAATGGCACAAAGTCAGTGAAGGTATTTTCAAGATAAGTTCAATGACTATACAATCATGCATTGAGCAGGTCATACTGGATAGCTTTTGTCTTAAATATCTTATTGGACAAGTCGTCAAGGGAAAAAGACAAATTAGTGGGTAGGGATACAAATGTAAAAAATACGGAGTACTAGGTAGGAGTAGTAAAATATTACCGGCCCTTTGACAATCCCACATTTCCGTACTAGGTCGTCAATTGCGGGCCCCATATTTTATGGCAAATCGCAAGGGAAGCTTGTGAATGTGGCAATATAGCCCGGGATGACAGTGAGGATATGGGCTTGTTGTTGTGCAGACCATGTACAATAGGTGTTGTGCATTATTTAGACCATGTACAACAGGTGATATGTATTATTTGGACTGTCCATTGCTTTTGATTGACGGTCCAGATTCTTGCATGCACGACAACGAACGATTCAAATATAAAAGTGTCAAGGTGAAATCTAGACCATTCATCCGACCAACGGATGGTGCACATGAGCAACCAAAGACAAGATGATAAGATGTTGATGAAGCCTCTTTCTTCTTATGCCTAACATCTGATGTGCATGTGTTGCACAACAGCATCCCTAGGTCCGGTGATGAGGTTTTCTGGAATCATCGCTAGCATGAAAGGGAATATTATAATGTGGAAAATGCACTTTACCTACTTATGATTTGGCCGAGTTACAGATGATTTCACTCACGTTTAAAAACACCCAAATGACGTCCCCCATGTTTATAATTGCACATGCATGGAATCGAGATTTAAATGGACGCAAATACCTCTGATGTTTTATCTAACTTTTGTTTCGGGAAAAAATAACTCTTGCTCGGTTTCTGAATTTATGTTGCAGCTAAGGTTGGAATTGAATGGGGACTCAGTAGCTGTGTGCTCTCTCATGCAATTAATTTTTTTTTTTTGGAAAGAGAAACACTTGCTTCTTTTATAGTTGCAACTTGCACCTTAAGAGCAATGGAATGGCTAAAATAACCATTGCACCGGAACAAGGACGAGTATATGCAATGTACGTGTAGGCTTATATAGCGAACCGTTATTATTATTATTATTATTTTACTATTGCTTCTTTAATGACATTAGGTTGCACCATAAGTGAAACTACATGGCTCTCTCCATCTGGTTGTGGTAAAAGTACAACACAAAAAACTTGACCACAAAAATTTCTTAAACACCACCACAAAAATTCATAACTTAGAGTAGTATTTTTTGACCTCAACCTTCCTTTTTTTACTACAAAAAACATAAAAGAAAATACCAAACACAATGAAAATTCGTAAAAGTGACCACAAAAAGCTATAAATCAACAACCACAAAAATTCATATTTGGGACATAAAAACTCCTACAGTAACTAGCAAAATTCATATGGTGTGTAATTGTTGAGAATATAAATAATAACTGAGCCTCACTATCTAAAAGCTTAAGCTATTAGAGAGTTAAACTTTTACACAGTGGCACAAAGTTATTATTTTTATTCTCAATATGCCCCTTCAAGTGTGGCCAGACTCTCCTCCACAAACAGACTAAACACGTATAAATTTTAAGCATTAGGTAGCCGGTGACATTCGAACACATGATCTAGTAAGCTCTTATACTATGTGAAAACTTTATATCCAATTCATAGCCAATTGACAATTAGTAGAGAAGTCTCTTATATTGTTAAGTGATCACTCATTTCATCCCAAAGAAATATGGGATTATATTTTGCTTAAGTACCGTACACCCGAAAATAAAACAAGCCACAAAAATACATAAAATGAGCCACAAAACTTCGTAATAGGTGTGTACCGGAGACTTTCCTATTTTGTTTTTATCTGAGACTTTCATAACACACTATGGCCCCGTCTGGTTGACAAGAATATAGGATCTCATGACATGTATGATTTTTTTGACGTTTAAAAATTAGAGATATGTATCGTTTCATCGACTGAAAGTAATATAGAGAATTTATTATATCACAACTTATACTACTTTTTCTTTGATAGTTAATGATTTGTTTTTATCGGCGAAGAGAATATATTTATAATACAAGGAGAAAGTAAATAGAAATACCAAGTTTGGAGGTTGATGAGTGATCAAAACACAAACCGAAATAAATATAATAGCAGCTAACAAATTTTTATTTTTGTTTATTGTTTTTCCATCCACGTAAGAAACTGATATGGTGACAACATGCAGTTTCCAAGGATGACCGAAAACAGAGGTTTTTCCAGTTCTTTGTGGGGGAGGGGGCTTCTCTCTCTCTAGAATGACTTTCTCTCTCTAAAAACCTCTGCTTATAAATAAGGCATCCACTCTTCTTGTCCCCAATATCCCAAATCCCAACTTCTCTCTCTTGTCTAAAAACATAACACACTTTGTCATATTTCTTTCCATCGATGGCGGTTGCTGGAAAACTCTCTGTGGTGGCCATTGTGGTGTTACTAGCCACCTTTTCCAACTATGTTTCTGCTGATCCGGATTTGCTTCAAGATGTTTGTGTTGCCGATCTCAACAATGGTATTAATTTTGTCCAAAACCCATATGTGTATGTGTATGTGTACGTATGTGTTTGTGTTTGTGCATTGTTGTTTCGAATTCAAACTCTAAATTTTTAGAGCAATGCAATGGTGATGACCACATTTAGATACCATATTTTGCATATATAACACGTGATTTGCCACCAATGTATTGATATAATGTCCCTCATTTCTCATATAATGGAGGACATTCTAATAATACATTTGTTACACAACTTATGGTAACTACATGTGTCACTAAAGAATAAAAAACACTATAGGTAAATCATAAACCAAATCCAAATGTATATTACTTTACGTGGGACTCATATTTGGGTTGTACGCAAATGATCAAAGCCATTGAATTTATCTAAAACATGTTCTTAGGAGTCATGCATTTTAAACATGTTTTAAACTGTAATTATGTGTTTCGACAGGATCTAAAATATTAATAGAACATATAATTGAATTAAGTTTGGCAAGAGGTTTGAAATGCCAGACTGCACCTGGTGCAGTTTTGCCGGAAACTGCCGACAACCTTTCCTTTTTCCATAAGGAAATTCTTTTTGTCAAGCTTCGCCTGTAAACATAGCTTTTTGTCCGAACCATGTAAATATATTTCATTCTCATGTAGGCTTTGGCCTTTGTGATGACGAAAATAATTATGTACTTAAAAAATAAAAAGACAGACTATATTATGAGGATGAAAGATTAAAAAAAATTTAGTGGTGGCGAGTCTATATAATTCGGAGATAAAAATTTATTCTCTATATAATAATTACATTTTTTGAAAATCTTTTGGTGGGGGCCGCCACCACTTGTCTCCCCTTGGCTCCATCCTTGCGTGTAATTATTTGGTTTTCTGTGTATTCATTTTTACACTCCGCGCTCACAATATCGTACCTATTTTTCTGTATCTACAGCTGTGAAGCTGAATGGTTTTGCCTGCCTTGCAAGCTTCACTCCATCAAATTTCTTCTTTAACGGTCTAGCCAAGCCAGGGAACACCAACAATATGATGGGCTCAAACGTGAGTGCAGCCAATGTCATGCAAATCCCTGGCCTCAATACCTTAGGTGTGTCCATGGCCCGCATTGACTTTGCACCAGGTGGCCTTAACCCGCCCCACACCCACCCACGCGCCACAGAGATCATTTTCGTGCTCTACGGCCAATTGGATGTTGGGTTCATTACCACAGCCAATGTGCTTGTTCCTATGACCATCAAGCAGGGTGAGATATTTACTTTCCCCAAGGGTTTGGTTCACTTCCAAAAGAATAATGGAAAGGTTCCGGCTGTTGCTATTGCCGCGTTTGGCAGCCAGAATCCGGGTGTCCAGGTCATTGCCTCATCGTTATTTGCCGCGACACCACCGGTGCCAGATAATGTGTTGAGTATAGCTTTCCAGATCGATGACAAGGAGGTTGATGAAATCAAAGAAAAGCTTGCACCAAAGATGGCTTATTAGATGGTGTTGTTTGTTTTTCTTGTTTTCTGTTGTTGATTGAAATAAGGACTCATGGTTTCGGGTAAGGAAATAGAGGGTCAGAAACTGAATTGCTATTGTATTCGATTGGCTTCTTGTGTTTGTCGTGAAATAATATGATTGTTTTAAATATTAGCAGTATCTAAATACATATCAATTCAATGAATTCATTATTGTATCCCGGATCTTTGGATTACAATGTTGTTCGTTATTACGTACGCCAGTTATTGGCACGGTAACTTATGTCGCATTGTTTGATCGGTCGATATGCAGAGTTTTTTTGTTTTGTTGTAAAATATTTTACACGTGAAAATATTCTCCAAATTAAAGATTTTGAAGTGAAGATTTTTCATTTTATTCTTCGGTGTTAGGTCTACAAAAAAAATTGTTTGAGAACGGGATCTCGAAACTCCTCGATAATCTATACAGCCCCATTAATAGATATTTGTTATGTGTAAGAAATCATTACTTCACCGTTCATGCATGTACTAATGTAAATATGATAAGAATGTAAACATAGCTTTTTTTTTTTTTTTTGTGTATGTCGTCGCTACATGCATACCCTTGTCTAGGACCAATCTTGATATTAATGTAGGCTTAGGATCGGTCCAAGGTTTTTTAATGCTCAACGTCTAATTTAAAAATTGTGCCTTTAAGAGTAACACTTAAACAATTTTTACAGCAATAATTATAATATGAGAAAGCTAAAACAATATAAAGTTCTACTAATCTTTATATATTAGACCTATTAGCATGGTTGGGTCTATCTATAAGATCCTTGCCAAAGTGCTATCAAATCGCCTTAATTGGGAATTTGCAAGCTGCATTTGTTGGTGACAGACAGATCTTAGACGGTGTTTTTGTTGCTGACGAAATTATTGATTTCTGAAAGTCTAGTCATTCAGGTGGGCTGGTTCTAAAGGTTGACTTTGAAAAGGCTTACGACAATGTTAATTGGGTTTTCTGCTAGATTTACATAGAATGTGGAAATAGATGGCACATGTGGATGAAATAATGTATTTCCACTGTTTTAATTTGATGGCCATGCTTATCAATGGATCTCCTTCAGATGAATTCTTCCCAAAAAAAGGACTGAGACAAGGGGACCCTCTGTCACCCTTTCTTTTTAATCTAGTGGTTGAAGCTTTGAAAGAGATGCTTAATAAGGTTCAATTTTAAGTTTCAGAACCTGATTGCCTTCATTGGTTGTGGAGTAAAGACTCAAAATTTTCTATCAAAGCAGCTTATGAGAAGTGGGAGATGCAGAATTTCATTCAAGATATTGGTCTTTCATCCGTTTGGAAGAATTTGGCTCCTCCAAAAGTTGAAATTTTTGTTTAAATGGCTCTCCAGGATTGTATTGCCACAAGAGCAACTCTGGCAAGGAAAGGATTCATTCCACTTGAGCAAGATGTGTGTCCTCTCTGTAATGTGCAGAGTGAGAGTCCTAGCCATTTGTTGCTTCTCTGTCACCTCTTTGCTGGATGTTTGATGGTTATTTCTGCTGCTGTGCTGATGGTTATTTCTGTAGCATCTCCTCTAGCTATGTTGATCTGGACAGAGTATGCTTGTACTGAAGTTTTTATGGAAATCAAGAGATTAAGAGTATGTAGATTGAGAGTGTCCAATGGTTGGGTTTAATTAATTGTTTGGAATCATGGAGCAGCTTGGCAACTTTCAATTCTAAAGATGTGGCTGAATCTTTCTGATCTTTATTCCTTGTAGTACTTCCTGGAGTTAAGGTTATTAAGCTTGCATTTCAAGAGTGCTCTTTTTTGCTTTTCTGTATTTCTTTCTTTTTCCCATCCAATTCTTTCTTGGATATTTTTTTTTTCTCTTTTTCTCGAAGTACCCTTTATCGAGTTATATAATAATATTTTTTCGCCTTTCAAAAAAAAAAAACCACAAAATAGAAAGTCTCAAAATACCTATCATCTCAAGAACACATGAGTGTCACTTGAACGCATGAGTGCAAATGAACTATTCCCATAGTTTCCAATTTTGTGGGAATCAATATCTCAAAAAATGATGGGCCAAAAACATTTGTGAATAACGAATTGTTAATAATTGAATAATGAATGAGCTTAGGGTATCCCAGGGTTTTTAATAAACTCAGCATATTGCACTAGAATTTGGTTTCTAGCACTCTTTTTATTGAACTGTGAGAGACACAGACTTTTGTCATTGAGAGAATACCATGAAATAATTCTTATGATTATATAAAAATCAATTATCATTAAACGATCCAACAATTGAGATTCCATCTCATTTTCAAGAAACATAAAACAAGTGCTTATATGGTTCAAACGACTGGGTTGAGGAGAAATGCAGAGTTTGTGGGGATAGCTTTGAGTAACAACGTTCCGGGGAGGGGAAGACCCAAATTGACTTTAGATGCGGTAGTGCGCAAGGATTTGAGTCTACTAGGGCTAAGTGAGCAAACAACACTTGATAGAGCTCAGTGGAGGAAAATGATTCATGTAGCCGACCCCAATTGATTTGGCCAATAAGGCTCGGTTTGGTTTGGTTTATGGGGAAAAAAAATACATCTGCAAAATGCAAAAATCATGTGAGTTTCTTGCCTCTGTATTGAACCCAAAAAAACCCCGTAACTTTGGTCTTGAACCCACAAACCCGAAAACCCAATTGTGAATGAGAGAGAGAATAGAATATTACCAATTCCCAAAGTCAAGTTTTTAAAAATTGTGCCTTGAATATTGCCTTGATCCCGAGCAAAATGTTCTCTTTCCAAGAGTGGTAGGTCTCAAAATTCAACACATGTGGATGTAACTTTTTAATCCCAACCTCGAAAAAATTTCCATGGCTAGACACCAGTAGACTGACATTTATTAGTAAACATAGATGAATATTTTTTAAAAATGCAAGATAGAAGTAAAAAGGGAAAAAAAAAATCAAGGGAAAAGTTTTATTGAAGTCACTAGGCCATAATGTAACAAATTTACGGTGGAAACTAGTGTTCACTGCAAATTCTAGGGCCATTATTAGTATGAACTATAAATAAATTCATGCATTAATGTCAATACCAAAAATGTAAGGGGGCACATGACTCCCTGACCATGTTTCATCCCTCCCCTGAATCCGAGAATGGGTGGCCCGACACCAGGACGGTAGAGGCAGGTGCCTAAGGCTTATATTTTTGGAGGCCTCAGTTTTCTATGTAGTTTAGATGCCATAAAGAAAATTACGGTGTCATGTAGGCTTATTAAATTATTATATAAACTATAGGAAATAAAATCTCATCATCCAAAGACCTGTGGAGAATCTCAATTCGTGAAAAGGCATCAGTTTGCAATATCAGAATAGACTTAGGCAACCCTTGTCCCCCCCAAAAAAAAAAAAAACTGCATTTGAAAAGTTTAAAGTCTGTAACACAACAATACCGCATACTTTAGAGAAATTACTTAAATTTTGAAATTTATCGACTGATTCACATCAAACCAATACCCAACTCCGACATAAGAGAATAAAACACTGTGAAGTTGGTAATTCGTATTAGAAAATCGCAACATTGCATGACAGAAATGGGGTCACATGGGAAAATTGAGCTGTTTATATGCAAACAATTCATGATATAACAACTTCAATTAATATATAATAAAAGTGTACAGAGCATTTTTGGGAGAACAGGGAAGAATACTATGGTACTAAGTTCGGGGTTGGAGGTTAGGTTTTCCTTTATTTTCAAGAAAAATATTATGGTACTAAGTTCGGGGTTGTGGTACAAATGAGAATTGATCGAGGTGCTTGTTTAAAGGTTACTAGATAAATCCTCACATTGACAATAATTACATACGGTCTCCCATCCCGTGCGATTTTGTTCAATTTCCAAAGTCCTGCCATTAGTCGGACCAAGTGATAATGTACTTCCGTGAATAATTCTTCTGAATTTTTTTCACCAAATAAACGACATAATTTTGTAAATAGGATAAATAATACAATATGGAGGGAGTAGAATGCACGGATGAACTAGTCTTCTGAAGCGCTAATACTCCATTTATGAAGTAGAAACCATCAAAGCATCTCTCTGTTTCACTCATTTAATGTCGTTTTGATTTTTTCTGTTCCTTTTTTTATCATGTCGTTTTGATTTGTTCATACACTTGACCCATGAGTCCGTTTACCATAAACCAGAAATAAGAAGACAGATCATATATCCAGCAAATTGGAAATGGCACAAAGTCAGTGACAGTGAAGGTACGTTTCTCTTAGAAAAGTTCAATGACTATCCCCCTTTAGATACAATCAGGTCATACAGTGCCTTGAATAGAAAGTACTACGTACAATATTATGTAGTAGAAAAATATTATGGTCCTTTGACACAGTCCTATAGGGCGATTTCCCATATTTCCATACTACGTTGTAACAGAACCCAATCTCCAAGGTGTCTAGACAGTGCCGGCTCATTAATTTTGGAGGCCTGAAACGAAATCAGGAGATGAGGCCCTCCATGTATTTTTCATAATAAATTTTTTCCACATATTTCATAAAAAACCATTACAAAATATTTATCATTGCACAAATTTAAACATATAGTCATCAAAAAATAAACAATCACTACAATATATAGGAGGCCTACATATTTGAGGCCCCTATTTTTTAGATTTTCTAAGGGGCCTGAAGTGGTGGCTTCTTTGACTTATGCCACGAGCCGACCCTGTGCCTAGATAACCTCCTCCCATATGATCGACACAGGTACACAACTCTTGCACCCTAAGTACTAATTGCATGAACTTTACTCTATATTCAAAAAAAACAACTGACTTAGGCATTGGAGGGTTTTGGTTGACACCATGCATACCTATGTCTAGCTAGCTTCCTCTAGCAAAATATCTAAACAAGGTTTCAAAGAACATTGTGATACGTAACGGAATTCGGTGTACCGGTCGTGAAAATAATTTTAAATTACTCAAATAACCCGTGACAGTTGAGTATCGACCAGAATCAGTAGAAGAGGTAAGCTATGGCTAGCTAGTGTGGGCACGTGCCCACACTGCCATTTTCAAATTTGTGAGTTTTTTTTTTGTACACTCAGAAAACCAAGCCAGTTTACATGTATTTCGATTTCCCTTTCCAGTCCAGTTAAAGGCAAGCCATCCACGCTTGGATTAGTGATTCACAAGAGATTTCCCTTTTGAGGTCTAACCCCGAGCGGTTGCTAAGTTTTGATCTGAGGATATCTTGATATTTCGTAAGTTGTAGCTAGAACAAACAAATAATATTATTTAGACAATTCTTAACTCCCAGAACCATACAACCAAAAATATTTTCTTCGCTCGCTCAACAAATGATGAACATTACCTAATTTAAGTTAGATTCATATTCGTCCCGCTTTTGATCGGAACCATCTGTTATATAGGAGTAAATCCTAATCTAGAGGAAATTATTTGCATATTTGTAAATGTTTAATAGGAGGATACAATATTTTTGTCTAAAATTTAAACCCAAATTATAAAGTAAGATACATTTAAGTCAAATACACAGCGATAGGGGTGAACTACTTTTTTTTTTTCATTTTACTGTTCACAAATAAGCCCTACAAAATGAATGTTTTTTTTATGGGAGAGTTAATTAGACATCCTATACAAATAATATCATCATGATTCCATCCTATGAGATTTGAATACTTATGATTCCATCCTGAAATTTAAATAAACCCCAAAATACATCTCTCTCCTAATTTTCCTAATATTTCTCTCTTGATTTTCCTAATATTTTTCTCTCCTAATTTCCTAACATTTTTCTCTCGTAATCTTTCCTAATTTATCTCAATCTCTCTCTCTCTCTCTCTCCTATCTTTTTAAATCTTCCTCTTTCTTAATCTTTTAATTCTTCCTCTCTCATAATCTTCTTTCACTTAAAATCTCAAAACAAAATTAAAAATAAAAAATATTCTCATGACTCGACTACTCACAAACATGGTAAAATAATTTATCACGAATCCTGTGTTGGATTGCATAACAACTCATGAGTCTAATTTTATGGTAAATTAATACATTACTTTTTCATTAAAACATAACCAAGTTCAAATTCATGAAAACTCTGATCATGGTGAAGCTATTTATCATGAAATCTTGTGTAACAATACCTAACAATGATAAAATAATTGATCATGAATCAAAATATAAAAATAACAAATAAACCATAAATTTCATGGGATGTTACAGTAAGCATGTCTTATTGATTAACCATGATTGATCCATCGACACATTATTGGATTATTGATTAACCATAATCATAAAGGGAACATGATTTTATATTTTAACCATGTTTACTGTATGAAATAACAAGATTGGTGAATCTATAAACCATCGTGACAATATAATCATGGTCAATCCATAGTCCAACAATGTGATGATGAAGGGAACATGGTTAATAAATAATTCATTTTCCATGCATGAACATTAGTTTACATTAAACATGGTTAATCCATAAAACATGTTCCACGAAAAAAACTTTCAATCAATCTATTCTTCTTTTCCGTCATTCCTTACCCCATATATGTATCAAAATCATGGAAGAAGAAGACGAAGAAAAATCAGGAAACTTTTTTTTTCTGTTTCTTTTTTTGGGAGCTCGAGACGGTGCGTGGAGATTTTGAATAAGGAAAAATTTCCTTGATTGGGATTTAAAATCAGAAGGGCTAGGAAATTAAAGTCCCTAAACGCATGCTTTAAAATTGAAATCTGTCTCGACAGTGGTGGAAGATCGGTGTTGAACAAAGTCACTCACACATTTTGTCGAACATGTAGAATGCAAGTAAATGGGAGCACACTTTGCAAATAGAAATGGGAGCAGGAGCACACATGTAGAATGCCTGTTGACAGAAAATTATCAGCACTAGTCTCATTCTCTTACCCGCAGAAAGAGATACATGAGAAAACAACCTCACTAACAGCTAACAATCTCAGTGACATTTAGAAAACAAGATATACCTAATCCCATGTGTTCAGCAATTATTTGCTCAAAGAGGTTTCCTAAATCAGCCCTAGCATACCCGGAAACCTGAAAATCAAGGGTTAACAAATCACAATTTGCCAATACAACTAGTTAGGGTTCATAGATTCGGACATATACGTATACATACCATAGAAACATAACTAACGAAGCGGAGACCAAAGGGGGAGAAAGCTGTAGAGAGGCCACTAATGAATGTCGAGCTAGAGGTCGCGCGGAGGAGATCGACCGTCTGACTCACCAAGATCCCAATGCTGAAGCCGCCGTCACACGATGAAGGCGCACAAGTGAAAGGTAAGAGCGAGAGGAGAAGGAGCCATCGCACGCATAAATCGTTCTAGCTAGGGTTTTTGCAGAATGGTATAGTGTGAGAGCTAAAGGAGAATGGAAGGAATTAATCCTGAAAATTTGATCTATTCAAATTTTGGGAATCGGTTTTGGGGAACATTTGAATCGGTTTAGGGGGGAAATTGATCGTGTATCTCTCTCTCTTTCCTAATCGGTTTTTAGGAGAAACAGTTTTGGAGAATCAGTTTTCATCTCGCCTCCAGAACGAGATCTAAACTCATTTACAATCACAGTTTTTCAAAACGAGGTCGTTTATACAGTTTTACTAAATAATCACGGTTTTTTGAAAACGAGATATATTTCTCTTATATACCATCACGGTTTTCCATAAACGAGATAAATTATTCTATATATAATCTCAGTTTTCAAAAAATGAGAGCTATTCTCTAAGTTATAATCTCAGTTTTAAGATTACTGAGATTAAAAAATCTTTTCACCACAGTTTTTGGTATAATTGAGATTAAAACTATAATTTATGTTATTTTATCACGGTTTCAAAAAATTGAGACATTTTGAGTGAGATCTTTATACCATTTTGTAGTAGTGGTGGAGATTTTGAATAAGGAAAAATTTCCTTGATTGGGATTTGAGTATTAATACAGTAAATGAAATTATGGAGATAATCACTAATAAAGGGATAGACCCACGGAAATTGTGTTGATAATACAATTATGGAGATAAATCACTCCATATATAGAATTGTGGAGATAATCAACGGAAATTGTGGTAACATAATTCCAATAATAAAGGGATTATATACTTTAATGGTGTAATGGTGTATACAATATATACAAAAGGGCATAAAGGTCCAAATGTCCATTTACATGATGGAATTATAAGTATTCAAAACTCATGGGATGAAATCATAAGGATATTTTTTGTACAAGATATCTAATTAAAATTCTCTTTTTGTTTATTATCGAAGTAATAACTCAGGGTGGACAATGGAAATTTAAATAATATTCATCTATACGTTAGGTGGGTGTGAACTAAATAACACTCTACACAAACCCAAAACTCTCATTTCTTTCTCGCCGCAAGTCACAAGTGACAATCATATTGTCAACAACCACTAACTCGTGGGAGCATGAATTGTTGTCGGAACTCTTGTTTCATGGTGCCCACACTCATACGAAATTCTGGCTACGCCACTGGCCATAACAGTCGTGAGCCGGTCCGTGAATCTGATATGGACCGATATGTAATGGGAACCGGCTGATACGCGTGCAATTTTTATACAATCATTGAGCAAGTCATCGGTATATCAGAGTGTAATAGTATTGGAGAGGCCAAAAACTGTTACGTAACGATCAATATGTTACATAACGGCCGATATTTAAAATCATGAATTCCGAACTGATCACGCTAGTCACCAACGCCAATTCATGACAAGTAAATTGGAAATGGCACAAAGTCAGTGAATTTTTTTTGTAGATAAGTTCAATGACTATACAATCATGCATTGAGCAGGTCATACTGGATAGCTTCTGTCTTGAATATCTTAGTGGACAAGTCGTTAAGGGAAAAAGAAAATTAGCTAGATAAGGTTCACCTGCCAAGGGTAGGTAGGGTTATAAATGTAGAAAATACTAGGTAGTACGTAGTAAAATATTAAGACCGGACCTTTGACAATCCTATTGGGTGATTTCCCATACGTCCGTACTAGGTCGGTAATTGCGGGCCCCATATTTTATGACAAAATCGCAAGGGAAGATTGATAAGATGTGGCAATACAGCCCGGGATGATGGTGAGGTTTTCTGGAATCATCGCTAGCATGAAATGGACAAAATACACCTTACCTATTTATGAATTGACCGAGTTACAGATTACCTCTCTTACATTTAAATTGACCAAATGACCTGTCTTGCGTTTATAATTGCACATGCATGGAATCGAGATTTAAATGGAAGCAAATACTATCTTACTTTGCTTTCGGGAAAAAATAACTCTTGCTCGGTTTCTGAATTTATGTTGCACCTAAGATTGGAATTTGTAAGCAAGACTCATTAAGTCTGTTAGTGTACACTGTTCTGTTAATGTACACTGTTAAGTTCTGTTACAGAGTAAGTCGGTTAATAAAGTTTGTTAGTGAATTAATGAGTCGGTTAAGTGTGGTAGTTAGCTGGTCATTATGACACGTGGTAGGGCTCCTGTATAAAAGGGAGATGAGTCCCTCTGTACTCATCATCGAACATTACTGAAATGAAATCAATTCTCTCTTCTCTTTCTTCTCAATTCTGAGTTAAGGTTTTTACATTTCGTCATGGTATCAGAGCCTGAAGACTCGCGCCGTTCGATCCTGAAGAATTCTTTCTCTCAAATCTCTTAGTTAGTTAGGTTAAATTCAAGATTCAAGTTCGTCTGAAAATCAAGGTTCATCTTCAATCTTCTTGATCAAGAATTCATGGCTTCGTCTTCTGCAACTGCAATTCTTCCGCCATCATTGGCGTTTCTTGTCTCCAATTTTCATTCACTGGTTAATATCAA
>JAXBDA010008610.1:1212-14421 GCA_036023075.1 Gaultheria prostrata | reverse complement strand
TTCTCCTCTCCCACCAGTCCCCCCCGACTCCCCCCCCCCCCCCCCCCTCCTCTCTCTCCGAGATGGCAGTCCATTGTCGTTGCCGTCCCATCATCCTCTCACCGCGATCTGTGTCCGTCATCGCCGTCCCATCGTCCTCTCACCGCGATCTGCGAGATCTACCAATCAACGCCGGCCCGTCGTCGACTCCAACATATATGTAGGTATATGGCTCTGTAAATATTTAGATCTGATGTATAACTTCTTCCGGTCCTGTTTGTTCATGGAAAGGAGTATCTTGTGACCAAGAAAATGTTATTGGGTTAGTTGCTTCTGGTTTGGGTTTATCTGGTTTAAGAAAATCTTGAATCACTAGATCTAAGCAACAACATCACCATAAATGTTTAGATCTGGTGTATATATATTTATGTATGTTTTTGAATCAGTCCTAATCTCATCTCTCTCTCCGACGAACCGAACCGACTTCTAAACAGTACCGAATCGGTAATTTTTTCACATTTTTTGGTGTTCGGTTTGTCCCAGTTCGGTCCGGTTTAGAGGTCGGTTCGGTTCGTCGCAGAGAGAAGAGATCGAGACTGATTAAAAAATATACACAAATATATACGAATATACATTAAATCTAGACATTTACGGTGATGTTATTGCTTAGATCTAGTGATTCAAAGATTTTCTTAAATCAGATAAACCCAAACCAGAAGCAACTAACCCAATAACATTTTCTTGGTAACAGGACCAGAAGAAGTTATACATCAGATCTAAACATTTACAGAGATATATACATACATGTATAT
This sequence comes from Gaultheria prostrata, assembly GCA_036023075.1. NCBI lineage: Eukaryota > Viridiplantae > Streptophyta > Magnoliopsida > Ericales > Ericaceae > Gaultheria > Gaultheria prostrata. The sequence goes on along the minus strand of JAXBDA010008610.1, from coordinate 13,630 downwards.
CGGAGTGGGTGATGATGGATGGAGTCGATGACGAGCCAGGGTCGATTGGTAGATCTCGCAGATCGCGGTGAAAGGACGACGGGACGGCGATGACGGACACAGATCGCGGTGAGAGGATGACGGGACAACGACGACGACGGACTGCCATCTCGGTGTGAGAAGAGAATCGCATGTGGTAGAGAGGGGGGGGGTGGGTTGAAAACTTGAAATGTTGGGGTTTGGTTGAGTTGGCGTATGGTGGGGTTTGGTTGAGTTGGCGTATGGATTAAGTGTATATATAGTATATATCAAATCCGGTTCGAACCGGCTTAAAAATCTCCCAAACCGGGAACCGGACCGGTTTTACAATTTTCGGAAATCACTTAACCGGAACCGAACCGGACACCAAAAAATGTGAAAAAAAATACTGGTTCGGTCCGGTTCTCTATTTTTTTTCAGCCCTAAAGAAAACTATCAATTTTTTCAAAAAAATATTCCCCACACAACTCGGAATGAAGAATTTTTAGCTAGGAAAAAATTATGTTGAACCATGGAGTGGAATGTGAAATTTTTGTTCTCTTCCCTCCTCTCTCCAATCAAGACCAGTCAACTTTCGGCTTTTCTAGAAGTTGAAGGGAAACTGATTCATGAAAGTTTGTCATTGTTTCAAGCAGGTCCGAGCACTTAACTGATTTCATGACTCTTGGAGCCTATGAAGTACCGACACTCCTAGAGGTCGTTGCGTCCGTGCATTTGACACGGGGACACGCGTTGGACACTCCACATGGCGTGTCCCTTAGATTAAATTATTTTTGGAGGGGGGCACAATATGGACACAAGTGTCCCACATATACGGGTCCGGCTGTGGTACCCCCAAAGTGGTATTGGGGCCCAGTGCCCCAGTTTTACTTACCACGAACATTGGGTCTACAAACTACAAAAACAGATCATACTTACCACAAAAACAGACCATACTTACCACATGTATAGGCCATAAATTTTGGTAAGTATAGCATGTGTTCATAGCAAGTATAATTGCGAGGGAAAAAGAGAAAAAACACCCTCCTTGTGGTGGTTTTCATCTAATGGCTCAGATTCATCTATTTTTTATCTAATGGCTTAGATTTAGTGGGGCACCGGTGCCCAATACCACATTGGGTAACCATAGAAATTTTGCACATATACACTCAAGATCTTTCTCTCTCTCTCTCTCTCTCTCTCTCTCTCTCTCTCTCTCTCATTATATATGTGTACTTATATATATTCGATGTATATATCTCCGTCACTGGGGTGTGTATATCTTACATATTGTACCGCTAAATATACTGGTACATAACATTGTATATATCTTGCATATCAGAAGGAAAATGTATATAATATATCTATGTAAATAAACTGTTTCCACATACACATGATATATTTACAAATATAGTTATTTTATTTATTTATTTTCCCATGTCCCCTGTTGTGTCCGTGTCCATTTTTTTAGAAATCCTCTGTCCTGTGTCCGTATCCGTGTCTGTATCTGTGCTACGTAGCTTGGAGTTTAAGTGAACTGAGAATGAGCAAGCAATTGATACTCACAGGCAAGACTTCATTGGCCATGTCAACGACAACGGCATTTGCATCAGCAAAAGGTAACAGACCTGCTAGGGATCCCCTTCCTGCCATTCGGAAGCGTCCTGAGTTGTACAACACTATCAGATCCACGCCACCAGCTTCCTCAAACTTTGCGGATATGCCTGTCCCTGCACCAGCCCCTATAATGGGTTTGCCTTGCCTTATTTGATCTTTCAGTTGTTGCAATATCAGTTGAGTTCTTTGCAATGTTTCTGTCAAGAAAAAAAATTCCTGATTCGGCTTTGACCTAATAGGATATAGCATATGACTTGTCAATAAATCTCTGCGCAGGTGAGCATAACAAAAAACAAATCTAGTTTATAGATGATCACTCACCTACTCAAATCAAATTCTGATAGAAGTAATTGCTTGAACAAGTCCATCATTAAACTACTTTCAGCCATGTGCTACCACATTGTATTGGGCTTGGCCCGGACTTCAAATAATACATGACGCATCACAAACTCTTTTTTTTTTTTCCTTTTTTTTTTGTTTAAACATTTAGATTGACATTTGTGGTGTACCATCTATATTTTCTTACAGAGGGTGTAAGGGGTTTGAAGATGACATAAAATGGAGTAACAGAGATTTGGAGGCAGCTTTCTGAAGCAATCTCAAATGGAACAGCAGCTAACCAAGAAGGCATTGCCTATGTATCACAGACAATTTACGGCCCTTATGTACAGGTTTTGGGAAGCATGTTTTCTGGGTGATTAAGGTAACAACTTTGTTCTTCAAACATCGAACAACATGTTCAAGGACATTCTTACGCAAATAACTAAACCTCTATACAGGCAAGAATGAATGAGAATCATAAAAAGAATGTCGGAGTGTGTGCGAATGTCGGGAGGCAAGGTAGGCTCATTTTGACCATATAGGCAAGAAGGAACCGAGTGTATCATACAAAGAACAAGGGAGTGCAAATGTCGGAGGCAAGCTAGGCCGTAATCAGAGTAAGTAGTGGGGAAAAGTATATCATGGTGATTAATCTAGGACTGTTCGTATTTGATCAGCAAAAGTGTCACCCTTTACTGTCTCATCATAGTATGCTACAACTGTTATCCTATACAATTTACATGTTGCTGTATGTGTTTGTCATGAACCTATGATACAGATTGTCCCCAACCTGCTGGAGTGCTGAGTCACATGACAAAGGACTAAACTTGAAGTCTTGGATATATAAGTAGGAACAGTGAGCCTATTGATACTGTAGCTATCCAATGGGGTGACCAGTTGTTACTGAAACTGCAAATAAGAACAGAACTACATATACGGCACTAAAGCCAGCGCAGGTGCACAACGAAAAATATCTTTCAAATGTCTCAGTTCATATGAAACATGAATCTACAATTTTATACTCTAAATTTCTACCAGTTTACACTCCAATCCAAAAAATTGATGTTGAACATAACAGAAATGAAACAAACTAACCTGGTTTTGCATTGGGAAAGTCGCCCAAGCTGTAAGGAACTGTGTTGTGGCAAGGTATAGTCCTCATGGAAACAGACCCATCTTGGACGTTCGGGTAAGGCTCGGCAAAAGCTTGTGGTTGTGGATCAGTGGAAGATTCAGAATTCTTACAAATCTCAATGAAAGAGTTAACTACTTCGGTGACAAACTCAGGGTCATTTACATGGTAAGGAAACACGTTAACCTGTTAGTACTGCACTGTTATGAGAAGTACATTGAGATGGTGAATCAATTAAACTATTGTCATAAAACAAAACAAACAAAACACCGATTACATACGGAAGGAAACCGCATTTAGTTTATACACCAGCTGAGCAATAGGGTGTACCTTCCTATCGTCGTTTGCCTGAATAAGCCTTTGCAATTCATCTATAAGAGCACCAGTAGCCTCAGGATCATAAAAAGGCTTCCCCGATGCATCCAAAGCAGATATTCCTTTCTCTGGCAGGCAAACAGAGATCTTCGAAGATGACTTGTTCAGTTTTTCTGCTATAAAGGCAGCGAATTTCTTGTTTTCATCTACTGTAGTTCGCATCAAAGAAACCTGCAGAAGACCTACCAATCCATATGACAGGTGTATTGCATAACAGTTTGAATTACCAACCATTGTTCAACACATAAACCTCATCAATAGAGTGAATCTAGAGAGTTTTTGGTTTCAATGATAAATCAAAGACAAAGCAACACAATTCAGATCCTTCGGTCCACTCGGTGAGAAGCAGAGACACGTCTACCGGCCTCACATATCCATGTCCGACCACGTGCTGTACAAGCCCAATTTAGATGTCTGATTCTTCTAGAATACATTTGTCCTCGGACAAGTTGGGAACACTCTAGGGATACATTAATGAAACATTAGAAGGTTAAAATACAAAAATAAACTGACCAGAGTCAAAATTTCCATGGATGGTTATAGTTCATGAATGCTAGTTACCATTGATTTATATCTTCATTCTGTTAATGATATTTGTGGTGCCCATTTTAATATGATAAGAATATTGTTTTGACTTTTATGTGCGTTCATAAGATACACTACAACATAGTTTTTATTGGACGTGTCTATGTCCTAATTTGTCAAGAAATAACTTGTCCGCTTGGTCGTTCATGTTGTCTTTTACCGTGACCGTATCCTTGCTTCTTAGGTACACTGTACCTATATCACACCACCGATAAACACAATCTTCGACGTCAGGTCGGATCCACCGATATGCTAATATAGTATGTATCCAAGTGTTACATATAGCGACCAGTTCAAAAAAAAAAAAAAGTGTTGCATTAAGCTAAAAAATATCACATAATTAAGCTACCAAGACTCACAAATGAAAGAACAAGAAAGAACACAGTACCTGCTCATTGTGTTTGTATATCTTTCTTTGCTTAAAATTAGAAGGTATGGTATCTATGGCCCCAAAATTTACCATATCCAATGCTCCCACACTCAGAACTAAAGGGATCTTCTTTTCTATAATTGAATCAAAGCGTGAACTGTCACAAGCCATGACACCTCCAACAATATGATCTGCAACCTCTGTTGTCGTGATGTCCAAAACCCCCTGAACAAAAGTGAAAGAAATAAGGCGCTATAATTTCTGAAATGTAAAAACTGGTTACATCACTAGTAGGATATTAACAATCACCACGAAGAATATGATGAAAATGGTTACAATAAATTGACACGTCAAAATCTCATGAATTAATGACCAAGTTGAGGAAAAATAAACATGAAAATTAAAGAGTGGATTAAATGACTTCTTCCTAAATGTAACTCTTTGGAAGAAGGCATGGCCATAAACTAAACAAGAATCTCGGTATGCTTGAAGCATGTACATCAATACGAAAGTATAAGTTGGTAACAGGTCATCGAGCCAAGACCACCTAATTCTTAAGCAACCCACTTATTTTATCTGATCCAAGTCCTAACAATGGAATATAGACAAATATAACAGGTTAGCTCTGATCCAACACTGAGGTAATGAGAATCATCAATCATTTGGCATCCGAGCAATAAAGTAGCAGGATCTAACATAAATCTAGTATCACAACCATTCCAAGATTGAGATTTTGAAAAGAATTAAACATCACTGGGCGACATACCTGTATGAAGCCTGCTCTAACTAAATTCTCCATAGCCCTGCCTCCAACCCCAGTGGCATGGAAAATTAGGGTCTCGTAACCTTCGTTAAGTAATCTTTCTTTGATAGCATTTACACAAGGAGTTGTAACCCCAAACATAGTTATACCAACAGTGAACTTATCATCCTTGTAAGAAGAAGATGCTAGGAGCCTTCCTACCACCATTCCGGCAAAAGCAGCGCCAGCATTGGACAGGATGGCCCCACTAACCTTGTTAATGCCACAAATATCCACAACTGATGGAAACAATACCAGATCCGATGTTCCAACATACGGTTCAGTCTGACCACTAGCTACAGTCGATACAATGATCTTAGGAATTCCAACTGGAAGAGAACTGAAGGCAGATGATAGCAAAGATGTTCCCCCACTTCCACCAAGTCCAATAGCACCAGCAAGAACACAATCCCTGTGTGCTTTCGCTAGAAAACATTTGACAGCTTCACTCATCATTGCAATGGCTGCGCCCCTATCATCTGGGAGGCTACGCAATTTCTCCCCTGATCCAAAATAGCAAGACAGAACATCATTCCTTGACACAAATTTGAAATCACCACAGTTCTCTGCCTCTTTCTGGCTCGTGGAAACATCAACAACTGTCACCTCTACCTGCACACATCCTCCGATATAAAGAAAGCTACAAAAGCCCGCAACAGGAATGAGAAACTTAAAATCATATGCAAATAATTATGTTCATAACATAAATGTCCAATATACATATAGTAGCTTCAGCGCATATATAATTAGGCTAGGGACTGTCAAGGGTGGCCCTGCCCCATTGAGATTTTAATCACCACCATTATAATAGTAGTTCTATTAGTGTTTCACCGAACTCCTTTGAAACTACTCCACCCAAAACTCATGCGAACTTTAGTTGGAAATTCTCCTTGTGGAGCACAATAGTTGACAAATGACAATTCACTTGATTTGTCATCTAGAATAATCTAATAGTTTCAAATAAGATAAAAACAAGTAAGCTTTCACTTCTTTATTTACCTTCTTGAACATCAAAATACTAATAGTTTCAAAGAAGATAAAACAAGTAAGCTTCCAGCCTTCCACTTCTTTATTTACCTTCTTGAACATCAAAATACAAGGAGAAGCAGAAACAAGAAAGAACCATATAAAAAAAATGCAATCTAGCCAGGTACACCTTCCCTATCATTGGAAAGAGAGCCTGGATTTCTAGATGCCATTCAATGTGTGCCTCATTCCCCTCCCTGTGAGTCCAAAGCGAAGCCAAGCCCAGCTTAGAACAAGAAACTGAAGATATCAGAAATAATAGCAGCAGCATCCCATGGCGTAACCAGCTCAGAGACATTCAAAGTGATAAGATTGGCCTTTGCCATTTTCCATTCAACCGTTCTGGAGTTTCCAAGCCTTGATGAAGAGGCATGCATCACTCAAAGAAAGGGCCTCTGCTATTCTGAGGATTATTTTGATTGGATGATACTTTCTATTTGATTAACCATTTGGTCTTGATTAAAATTCACTTGGTCATTCTTGTGAAATATCATACAACTTTGCAAAGAATGATATTCATACCGCAATCACATGCTATGGGCTGATACTTTTTCTACTTGATTAACCATTTGGTCCTGATTAAAAATTACTTGGTCACTTTATGAAAATATCTTATACTTCTGGAAAGACTGATATTCGTTTCGTACCACAATCACAGGCTTGTGCTAGTGCATATACAACAGCTTTCCTTTATGGAAATGCTTTTGATTCCCTCTGAAACAACAATCCGGCTTCGTCCAACTTAATCAGGTTGGTGAATGAACGGTTTATGGACCCGGATTATAAAGTCTGAATAACTTCCTTGCCAGCAACTAGTAAAGCATGAAATGCAAAGATATATCTACCTCCCTCTCCATCGTGCATGAACCAAAAAGAGATCGTGTTCAAATTCCAGCGAAGACATGTTGCAAATATTGCTTGCCGAATAATGTAAACAGAATATCCACTCATTGGGTGATGAAATAAATGGAAACTATAATATTCCAAACAATTCGGCTAGCATAACAGAATCTGCAAGTGCTAACATTTGCTGACGCCTTCTATGTTGCATATTCTTCAAAAAAGGATGTGACGTGTCTCCCTTGTTCCAGGAGTAAGGGGTAAAGAAATTACCTTAAGAGACCCAAAAAAAAATCTAACTACGTACATTATGACCCAGAATTTGAAACCGCAAACGCTAAACCAAATACGGAATGGGAAAGGATAAAACAAAAATACTTCTTCATGCTCTCATATTTTTTCTTCTCTTGCATTACCTTCTCCAAATTTCATGTGGGATTCTCATCATATTCCTCTTGCACCCTTACTTTAACACAACAATGGAATTTAGGGGGTGTTTAGGAGCCTCTATATCACATTCTCCATTCTGCATTATTGAATTTTGGGCATTGAGAGAAAATTACAGAATGTTCTCAAAACTAAACAAATGACACAAGATGTGAATCATCCCAAGACACTTTTGCATTCTCGTTTTGCCTACACAGTAGACACACTACTAAATACCCCCAACATTTTCATGACATTACTTTCCTGGATATTACTAAACAAGGGCAACATGGTCAACAAATACTCAGAATCTATTCGTTAGGTTTACTCCAAACACTACTCTAACCAAACCAAACCAAGCCTTATCTCCCAATCAATTCAGGTGGGCTACATGAATCAGTTTTTCCCATTAAGATGTGTCAAGGGTAGGATTCATGTCATAAAAAATCTGATGGGGCTTTTATGTGATGGTTGTCAGTTACCTAACGCACAACCCTCCTCCTTTATTCAGGTTTGGGACTGGCTGAGAAAAAGATAAGGCTTTAAGCACGTCCCAGGCGGGGTTAGCAAAATTTATTCCGCACATATTATCCAAACTCTCCCACAAATTCAAAATCTATACTTCACAATCTAAAAGTCAAGTCTTAAAATCTCTCCCAATGGCCCATGAGAGAAAGAAAGGGAAGAGACAACAAAACAATTAAAGAGGAAAGCGTAAAAATAATTATTGTGCTCCATATTTTGTTTTGTTATTTTTTTTCTCTCTTTCTTTTCAAATAAAAAATTGGAAGACTTAGTTTTCCATTTTTTGTCATCTTCCTTTCTTCATCTAAATTCTAAAGAAACCCTAACTTTACTTTGTTTTGTTCTATTTTGTTACAGGATGCTATGTCACTCAATACTGCTTACATGTAGAGTAAGGATTGAAACAACGAATCTGATATAGAGAAATTGTTTGACAGATTGTAGCATAGCATTTGTGAAAATGAAGCTTTTCTTGAATTTGTAGGATTACAACTTTTCCCTTCATTTTTTTCTTGAAAATTTGGATAGTGAAGTCAGTTATCTTAAGTTCCAAAATTTTGAATGATATTAGTACTTCACTTTAACATTTTGATGATATAATGATTTGCTTTTAAATAATGATGGGAATTACTGATGAAGTTTATTTTGAAATGTTTATGCTTATTTTAAGCTCATTTTTGTCATATATTGCAGGTTTGCTTATTATTTTCTTTTCTATATTGGAATACACAAGATTTTCATACATGTGATAAGGCGGAAAAATACAATGGACTATGGAGTGGCGGGTGGAAATAAATTAGGGACAAAACAAAAGTGAAACAATACCAAAAGCAGAGCCGAATATGAATCTGTAAGTTTCACTAATTCCTACAGACCGTGAGGATCCCATTTTCCTCCTCCAGATAACAATAATAATACCAAAAAATTGTACCAAACATATGTTTGAAAACCTTATATCCAACTCAAAACCAATTTTAGCAATGAGTAGGGAGGACACTTATAAAGTAATCTCTCATTCCATACCCATGGGAGTACTCTCTAACACCTTTCACGCGCAGCCGCATTTAGATCTATCACGTGTAGCCACATTTTTCGTCTATCTTGGCGCAGCCTTTTGTGGGTCTGTTATCACTTATCATGGAGTGTAGGCTGTTTTTAATTTTGAATTAAGATGGAATGGGACGCACTTATACCATGTGGATCAAAATCAATTGACAATGAGTGGTGAGATTCTCGTGTTATAAGTGATCGCCCATTCCATCCATACCCGGACTTATACTCTAACAACAATAATGTACCAATAGAACACAGAAACATGCATGTATACATGTATAAATGCAGAGTATGTAAGAAAGGAGGAGAGGGAAATACGAGGGATACAAAAATGACCTTGGATGAAGAAGGAGCGGAGAAGTTGTTGAGATTGGATCGAACGGAATCGGAGAGGAATCGGAGCTCATCAAGCTTCGTATCCGCTGTGCCGATGCAAAAAACTTGGAGGGAACTGTTGACATGATTTACCATTTTTTGTTCTGGCGAATGAATTTCGGAATTGATTGGGATTGCAGTTTATCTTCGTCAACTTCGGTTCTGTGGTATTAGAGTTTGCGAATCACAGAGAAGCTCCGGCAGAAAACCAGACTGGGGATGTGAAACTGGTGCACCTATAATACTCTGGAATTTTTCGTCAAAATGATCTCCTTTCCCAAACACATTGTCAAAGTGCTCCGGTCTTTAAATTATTTGTAAAAAATACTCCTTTAAGGCAAATGCGATTGGTGATCGCGCTTTTTCATGCTTACACTTCTACGTCACTTCGGTTACAGACCTCAAGGCAAATCGGCTCCTATGGCACCTTCTTCCAAATCCAACAACGCCGGCGTCAAATAGCAGAGAGAGAGTGTATGTCACAGAGATCGCTCAAGAATCGCCACCTGAGAATTGCAAAGATCGCCTGAAAGGGAATGGAGAAATCGCAAAGAATCGCCACCTGAGAATTGCATTTTCTGTGTTTCGAGCCCTAGCGCAATCAACGGTCGTGTTTCCTCATGTTGCATAGTAAAACGCGATAAAGGATCACGTTACGCTATTAAGGATCGCGTTAAGGAGTATTTTTACAAATAGTTTGAAAACATGAGTACTTTGACAATATATTTGGGAAAAGAGAGCAGTTTGACGAAAAGCTCTAATACTCTGAGTATCCACGACAGATAAAATTAGATAACTAAAACTTGTCACATACTTTGCCATTATTCATTTAGTATATGATTAAAGTTAGTACCCTATGTTGCCTAATCAAAATGAGTTGACAAAAGTTCAAATCCACGGTAACTTTTTTCTTCTCAATCTAATGGTATACATTGAATGTTAATGAAAGTAGAGAGCATTTGTAAAAATTCATAACATGACCAACAATGTTAAACGCAAAAGCCGCTTGAGTTGAGAGTGAGTTCCACCCGGACAATGCTATGGGTACACCACACATGCACAACAAATGCACACCAAGCTTGTATGATGGATGAGGAGAAACCCATTTTTTTAGTGGACCCCGCTTTGGGCTTTTTCTCATCCACCACATCAGCTTGGTGTGCATTTGGTACATAAGTGGTGTACTTATAACATTTTCTAGTTCCACCCACCAATAAGAGAGAGAATAGGAAAGAGAGGGAAGATTTTTGGATAATGATGAGTGTACTTGATTGAGAAGATGTGGGGTCTACTAAATTTGGTTATTGACAAAAGGTTGCTAGTTTTGGTTATCCAATGGCCAAAATTTGGTTAGTTACTAAGAGATTGTTGGTTATGCTTACTAAGATTGGCTGGGAGCTATTTGACCATATGGCCTTTGTGCCATGGTGTATAGCCTTAGTGGCGTGGTCTTGGTGATATATATATATATAAAGAGAGAGAGAGAGAGAGAGATAGAGCGTTCACTTCCCATCCAAACCACTAAAATTCGGACCCCGTCCGGGCCTCATGGTTCCGGACCAAATATTGACGATCCGAACCGTTATATGTGTTTAATTTTTAAAATATCAAAAGCTGCTCCGATCAACCCCTTGCGGGTATATATATATTTTTTAACGAATCCTCGTGGTGGACCTTAAAAACACATTTTAAACACATCTAACGGATCGGATCGTCGAGATTTGGTCCGGAAACTGACAAAAAAAGCAGTGGTCCGGATTTTATTAAAATCCGGACGTCCAGATTGGACGAGTGGTGTATAGAGTCCACTTCCCATCTAAACCACTAAAATCCGGACCCCGTCCGGACCTCATGGTTCCGGACCAACAATATATATATCTTGCCTTTTGTGGCATGGTGTATAGCTTTAGTGACGTGAATAATATTGCCTTCGAGGCATGAAATAGCCTTAGTGGCGTTATGGATATTTGACAATTAATGTGATATCATTTTGAGGTTGAGGACTTTGTGGCGTTGAATATAGCTTGTGTGGTTGAGAAAATTTATGTTGTTGTGACATTGTTACATGGGAATAAAAATTGATGCTTGTTGGGTTGTCGTGCGGCATTGGCCTGTTTGGGGAGTATGGTTATAACTGATAAGCGTTATCTGTGAGAGCTATGTGGAAAGGGTTTCAATGGCAAGTGATCTTGGCTAGGCACGGTTTAATGTTGGACTTGGAGTGGGTGATGTGCACCTAGGTGCTATGCACCGTGCTGTGCACTCCTCGGCCGTCCGATCATGTTTTGGATGGCCTGGATGCATTCGGCAATTTTAATTTAATTTTGATTTATTTTTATCGGTAAAAAATCAAAACACATCCGGACCGTCCAAAACACAATCGGACGGCCAAGGGGTGCATAGCACCCACCCCATTTCTGTTTATGTTGAGATTTTCTTTTTGTATGTCGGATACAGTGAGGTGCCATTTTATTTGTCGTCAGGGTGAGAACAACAAAATTAGATTAAAATTCATCGGAGCAATGTGGAAGCGTTTAAATTAATTTAACAGCAGGGATGAAATTAAATTTCGGGGAAAAAATTTTTAAAGAGGGAGATATTGTGATACTACTTGGCTAATATTTAATGGAGGTTGATTAACTTATTTTTATGAAAAGAATACCTAGTGTGCTATTTTATAGTTTCACAGAGAATATGGAAGTGAAGACAAAATTATTGTAATTAGTTGTGTTGTGAAGTGTACATGGATGTGATGCATAAAAACCAAAGCAAACATAGTTGGAAATAGATAAGAAAAAGCTACAAGTGGACATGTGGGTATGTGAGTAATGTTCATATTTGGTGGCATGTGTGTGTCACGTGTAAGCATGTAAGGCCATGGTTTGCAGTTTGGTGATGAGTAAGCTGCAAACGTGCGTGGTTTTAACTACGGAGTATTAAAAAGGATGAGAGATATGGAGATTAGGGGTGAGGG
>JAXBDA010008609.1:0-14425 GCA_036023075.1 Gaultheria prostrata | reverse complement strand
AAAAACTAGTTAAAAGTAATATTTGTACACGTTTTTAATACCATAATAAATAAACAAGGGCAAAATGGTAAAAAAGCAATCCATAACTCATTTTCATCATCCTTCTCCCAAACACTACTACTTTTGCGAAAGTCATTCTGCACATTTTTCCCAAACACTCATCCCAGATTCAAAAGTCATTCTGACCATAATCCAAAAAGCCAAAAAGTTAAAAATGAAAAGCGTAGGCTCCCAAACACCCTCCAAGTACAGTAGCTACTATTCAGGATTTCGGCAACACAGGCAGGCCAAAAATACAGTGTATCGGGGAATAACCACGTGAGAAATTCTCAATTCAGTCGAACTACAAAAAGAATATCTCTTCAAAGGCACGCATCTGCAACGTTGAAGAAAGATGAGATCTACAGATCTGGCATGCCCTTCCCAGCTTTAGCATCGTATGTCTTTTCCAACACCAGATCCATCGGAGTGTCCTTAGGGCCAGCTGAAAACGAACGAACAATCACATGCCACTATATCACATCAGATATTCAATGGAAATTCAATCATGCAAATGACATCAAGGACCCCCAAAAAAAAAAGGACTTCAAAGACTAGTACATATTCTACGATAAACGATTGTTTTCAATCTAACTGGAAACTATTCTGATGCCGCCTGTCACAAACCACCATAATTCCGTGTGCATGCACACAGTCTTGCAGAAAACGGGAAAAAACACACAGAAAATTGACCGTGACAGAATCAAACTTGGTTTCCATCCAAAGTCACTCATTCTTCCAAATTATCTTTCCATTTCGGATGTGCCAAATTAGAGCTCAGATAGTTTTTGTCTTTCTATTTTCCTACTTAACTACAACAACAACACAACAATAACAGAACCCATCTAGTCCCCAATCATTGGAGGTATGGGCGGGGATAGTTGAGGACAGACCTAACCTTTGGCAATATGCACTGAAACAGTGGCCCCCTAAACCTCCAAGAACCGAGAAGCTACATGGACATTTTGTTGTAGAACCATGCCCCCAAATCAAAACCAAAAGACATGGTAAATTAACTGTACTCAATTCTTGTCTCAGTAAGTCGAAAACTAGCCCTGGGAATATGTAGTTAAGAAGTCAATAAAACTCAACTGGGAAATCACCGCAGAGACCCATCTTGACATATGGAAGCCTACCCAAGATGCTAAAAATGTTGAGAGGACCAATGTTTAGGAAGAAACAGAATGGTGTACAGTGTGAGTACTAGAAGGTAAAGCCAAACAAAAGAACATAAAAAAGAGAAGCAACTAGGGCATATGCATTAGGCTAGGCAAAAAGTTAGTCCAAAATGACTATAACAACAGTAAAGTTCATAGTTTAAATAGCACTAAAGCTAGTATTTTCTTTGGTGTAGAAACAGGTTTTCTTGGCTACAACAGAAAAGTGTCCAAAGAGGATGGGCTACCTCATGAGTACTGCAACATGTCCTTGACACATCATGCATAACGAGTGGTTGACACATCAAACTGGGGAGCACAAGTGGAATACCAATGGAATCAATAATTCACCTAGTAAACAAAGGGACTTAACAAGCATTTTGTTGAAGTAAGCAGGCCAGTAGTGCGATCCCCAATGCCACACTCAGACAATCTAAGCTCTTAGGAAGACTTTCGCACACCAATCCTCGTTGACAGAGTCAGGGGTCTAGGGTCTCATGGCTTGGAAGCTAGAGACGCCTTAGGCCAGTCCACTGAGAAAATCATGTGTCATCTGAGTCATCTTAGGGTGAGTTTGCCAACATGATATCCGAACTAGGCTTTCAGAGGCTTTTAGACAAGACTCTATATTGTTGATAGTTCGTTCCTCCTTTGTCTTTGATGATTGATAGTTGGCATATGTGTTCAATCGTTTGTTTACCTCATCACGTGCGAGTAAGAGGTCGTACGTGTCGGGGAGTGTTAAGAGCTTGTCCCACATTGGTTAATTATCACCTCCAAAAATTAGTATATGAGCATGGGCAACCTCTCCACTCATTGCCAATTGGTTTTGAGTTGGATGCTCTAACAATATGTAAAGTCCGCATATGGTACATATTACTATGGCATGCTAGATGTGATAACGACAGTGTACATCAACAAAATGTAGAATTTTTTTAGGATCACTAGATGCAATATCAGCTGTAACATGCTGCATAAAATCGACTATTATCATGTAGTAGCGAAAAAAAGGAACAGATAATGAGCAGAATATAACACACAACTATAAGCCAAACACAAATAATGCAGGCATCGCAAACATGCAAACCAGTACACAACATAAATATGGGTGGTAAAGGTGGACAATACCAACTGTAGGCCTAGGCGTAGTCCTTATCTTTAGGATCTCAGGGTGAGGAATTATAGACTCGGATGCTCCTATTCCTCGGGACACTCTTACTTTGGTACCATCTTCTAGATATCTCATTCCAACCTTGCAAGGTTTCCTGCATTCGTTTTCATCAATCACCATTCATTAAAGAAGAGGTGAAAGATAATTATATCAGAACAGCCATGTTTAAACCTTCATAATATGACATACAACCGTACCCCGTGACTGGGTCAACAACCTGAACATTTGAGACATGAAGTGAGGCTTCAACTGAAAAAATCCCACCTTCATGACCTTGGCCTTGCTTGATGTGTTTCTTTACCTGTAAAGAAGGTGGAATATGATGATAAGAAGACAGAGAAATCTGGTCCTCAATTACAGGCAAATTGTCAAACCCAACACTAAGACTCATGCACATCCACGATTGAACAAACGTTTTGAACATGGATTGGAGTAGAAATTAAGAATTTGGAGTATCTACGGAGTTCACTTGAAGGAATATTAAAAATACCGAATAACTAAATTAACTTTTTTTTGGTAATTAAAACTAATGTGCCCCAAAGTTTTGAACATGGATTGGAGATGCTCTTTTAACTTTTTTCTTACTAGTTTTGTGGGTTGGGACTTGGGATTATGAGTAAAAAGCCAAACCTTAGACAAAATGATCATAAATGGACCTTAAAGTTAGAAAAAAAAAAACTTTTTGAGAAATTAAGTTTGAAAATTAATTTTCGCACTCCCCTTCTTACCATAAACACTTCATTCATACGAATTCACTACATTTTCCCTTGATGTAAAAAAAAATTAAACTAAGGAAATGGTGAAATGATAACATCACATAAAAAAACAAAACAAGAGTGCAAATGGTAAAATGGGGTTCAAGTGCAAAAATCATTACTCTTTTAACTTTTTGCAAGTTTATTTTTCTTTCCCATTTAAAGGAACACAAGATGGGTATAATGTTAAGGAAGATGAGCAACTTTTTATTGTTCGTAAAAAAATTACCTATATATTTTTGGGAAGCGGGGTGTGTGCTGTGCACTGCTGTGGGGCCCATTCCGGATTCCATTGTTTGATCCGAACCATTTATTTTTGCTCGTCTCGTTGAGTGTGTATGCTACATAAAAATTCAATTGATCAAATATCGATAACTATGTTTTAAGATTGCATTTTTCAATGCAAACAAAACAGTTAAAGAAATCATTGTAGGTGACTTTTTTTACAAAACCGCAACTTAAATGGTAACTGATCACATAGTTATTGATGTCCGATCAATCAAAAAAATGAGCAGAATACCTATTCAATGAAACGAACAAAATGAACGATTCGGATCAAATAACGAAACTCGGGATGGGCCTCACATTCTTGCACAACAAATGTGTTTTGTTTGCACTCCGCATAGCATACACATGACACCCACATTTTTCTCGCTATGCGGAGTGCAAACAAAACACATTTGTTGTGCAAGAATGTGAGGCCCATCCCGAGGAGAAAATTTTGGGTGCAAATAGGGTATGGGTGACGTGGTGCCCCCTCGGCACATCCGAGCCGTCCAAAAATGCATCCAAAAATGCATCGGACGGCTCGGATTGAAACACAATTTTCTCCCGCATAGCATACACATGACACCCACATTTTTCTCTTTATTCTGTCTTTGTCACAGTACTATTTATGATACCTTAGTGTCCACTAAAAAAGGAAACCAACACACTTATGACCAACCGTCCAAGAATATATAATTTTCTATTGATGTAATGTTTTGCTAGTCAAAGATATCATTTTTTTTTCGTGTAAGAAATATGGTACATCTTGTTACTACAATTTTTTACTAAGAGAAGGTAAAAATGTTAGGTGATCCTGCCCCACCCCCACTTGATGTCCCAAATTCGTGTGCGTCCTATGATTGAAGTTTGTGAATTCTACGAGGATGTACAAGTCTAAAGAGTATTGAGGCAGTGATACCACTGAATAGTTACTTCTAAGAAGAGAGAAAGACGAATAATTTGGAAAGATTAGGGTTTTGCTTCAATTGGTGGTCAAATTCTCTATTTAAATCCAAGACTGTTTTTTTTTAGTGGTGGAATAATAATAATTGATTCTTTATAGAAAGTGTTGGCGCGAAACAATCTCGTACTCGGACATGACGTCTATGGCCAAGTCTGAGTTATAGAAGATATGACAAGATCAAGAGGTTTTTTGTCCGGTGAAAGTCAATATTGTTACTTGTAGTTAGTGAGATTTGAAACCGGGAAATCAATTTTTTTAGAGTACTCACTTGATTACGACTCCACTTGATATATGTAGAGACGGTTATGAGTTTTTGTTCCCAACTGATGACAGAAACCCCAATAGAAAACATGATTGACCAAAAGCTGGAAAATATAAGTCTACAATGTAACCGCCCAAAGATTCTTGTTGAACTGAAGTTTGACATATTTTCCACTGAGTTTTCTTTTGGATAAGTCTTTAGCTTAGAATAGAAAATTACAATCAAAAGTCACCATCTTTAACAAGGGAAAGTCTTTTTGCCTACTAAACTACGACAAATTAATATGCATAAGACAAGACAAACCAAATCAAACCAAATTGATTCTTATGTTCCAAATTAATTGGGGTTGGTTACATAAATCATTTTCCTCCATTGAGCTTTGTCAAGTGTTGTTTGCTCACTTAGCCCTAGTAGACTCAGATATTAGAGTGTTGACATCGATTCACAAATCACGGTAGATGTACTTGGTCATCAAAGTCTCAAATCTCCTCATCGCTTGCTATCGAAAGATACGTTCCAAACTTGTTTGAGATAGTCTAAGAGACCCAGTTAGAATCTTCTCTATTAGGTCCGGAGTGTTTCCGTGGATTTGGTTATACATTACCATTTTCTGTGACTGCTCTATAGTAGAAAAACGGTCCGACACTCTCCTATGTAATATCTCATTTGATTTTTCTATCCTTCTAGAGAAGCCTCGTCATAGTGTTATTCTGATGGTTCCAACCCATTATTTTGTAGATTCCAATTTTTAAGAGTGTAAAAAAGTACAATTGTACAAGTGAGATTTTTTAAAGTACAAGTGGAATCTAACTAATGTACTTTTTGTACCCTTAATTGCACTCGTTAGCGAAACCATTTTTTGATAGGGCATGCAATAAATGAATGTCTACTTTCAAAATAAGCCAATAAACACATTTAGTGGAACACCGTATAATTTTGAAAATCAAAAAACATTTTGTACTTGAAGCAAATAGGACTAGTGGTTTGGAATATACGAAAATGGAACAGAGTAACAACTTTATGGGAAGGAATGAGTATTTTTACTAGCATTTCTACCAAAAAAATTTGGAAAATTTTCATTCCGGCTGAACTAAAATTCAAAACCCACACACCAGAATGCTCAGATAAACTGGTCCTGATACCAGGTTATCAAATACTATAAAATGCTACCAGAGGACAAGATACGCGAGCAATTTTTCAGTATCGAATGGGTATCACGTGGTACTCCTTCGGCACATCTAGGCCATTCATTTTGGCTTTGGGCGGTTCGGACTTGGAGAGAGAAAAAGGAGAGAGGGTGTGTTAATTTTCCGTCCAATACACTTTTGAACGGTCCGAATGTAACGTTCGGGTGTCACGTAGGCTAGGCCACATTGTACCCGGTAGCCGGTAGGTACCCAAATTTTTTTCCATACGATACTACTAAGAGCATCTCCAACCCATGGGTTTTCCTTCAAAATGAAGAACGGAAGTGACATATCAAGGAGAGATTTTGTAATTTATACCCACTTTTCCTCAAAAAGTTGTACTGTTTAGAGGGACCCATCCTCCTTTTTGTCACATCCATTCTTCAAATTTATTTTGGTTCTTCAAATTTGAAGAACCAAAACAAAATTTGAAGAACCGATTCTCCAAAAAGGAGGATGGGTCCCTCCAAAAACACAACCTTTTGAGCAAAAAAGACATAAATTACAAAATCTCCCCTTGATATGTCACTTCCGTTCTCCATTTTGAAGGAAAACCCATGGGTTGGAGATGCTCTAATAACTACTATATCACATACCATCACATTCAGAAAATATATCTTGGGACCAGAGCTCAGAAGTGAGAGAGAGAGAGAGAGATGACGATGAAGAAAGGAAACTATTTAGAGAGGGAAGTGCTGCCACTGGCAGCGATGGTGATAGTGGAGATCACAAACGTAGGCACAAGCATCTTCTTCAAATCAGCCACCAAAAAGGGGATGAGTTATTTGGTGTTCATGGTCTACTCTTATGCCGTTTCCGCTCTCTTTTTCATGCCCATGGCCTTCCTCTTTCACAGGTCCCTCTCTCTCCTTCCCTCTCTCTCTACTAACATTTCATTAGCATGCTAATTTCAATACCCAGAAATTGAAAAGACTTTTTTATGTTCTGAGTTTTGTGTGCAGGAGAACTGTTCTTCCCCGATTCAGCTTCTCTATCTTCTGCAGAATCTTTGGCCTGGCGATTCTTGGGTACTGATTTATTAACCCTAAAATTGAAAACCTTGCTTTAATTAGTCCAAAATTTTTATGGGTGTTTAGAAATCACAACGTGATACGGCTGCGATTTCAAATCACGTTTACCAAAAATACTTTATGTAATTGTATAGCCTATACCCGTGTACAGGGCGCACTACGGGATTGTAGTGCGCAACATAAGCCGTTCATCATACAATCAATGGGATGAGTGTATAATTGTTACATGTAAGATAATATTAGAAATCTGAACCATTCAAAACACTTTCGATGGCTTATGTTGTGCAATACAACCCTGTAATGCACTCGTGCAGTACAGGTTTCTGATTCCTGCAATTTCAGCAGCAGGATCGCACACTAATGACTTTAGGGCATCTCCAGTAATAACATTAGTGTGAGAAATAGTGTAAGAAATAGACAGTTAACTAACATTTTCCCCTTTCTTTGTCTCAATCGTGTAGTTAACTTGATGCTAGAGTCAGAAATTTTTGTGTAAGAACTAACTCAGTGTATAACTGTGTGTGTACGGCTATTTTCAAAGGGGAGGAGAGAGAGAGAGGGAGGTGAGGAGAGAGAAAAAGCGTGTCAATCCGGCTGGCATGGGAAGTGAGTTGTACCTGTGAGAGAGAGAGGTAGAGACAGGGAAGAGAGAGAAAAAAAAAAAAAAAAAGTTCAAAACTACACACAGTGTACTTTTATGACACAAAAGTGTATTTTTATACATTTTAACAACACTTTAACAATACCACTGCAACACTCATTATCTTAACAATACATTGTGTCATAACTACATATAAATGAGACCCATTTTTTACACTTTTGTGTCATATAACAACACATTTTTATCATAACGACTGGAGATGCCCTTAACAGGTAAAGGGTCATTTCGCGTGCGACTGAAATTGCAAAGAAACATAGATACAGAAGCAAATCGGTACACGAGACTTGGTGCTCTCTGTTCTTAAATAATGGTCCATTATAAAAAGACGTACTATTTTCGGATAAAGAAGTAAAATACTTTGGAACATAATTGTTTAAATTTATTGACACCAAATTAAAGAGCTCAAGATCAAGCTCTTTAATTTGGTGTCAATAAATTTAAGCTCTTTAATTTCGTCTGAATAAATTTAGAAAATCATGGTAGGAAGCATTTTGTTTTTTGATTCGAAAATTGTGCGTCTTTTCATAATGAATCAGAACGGATGGAGTATTTATTATTTGGAAAAAGTAATTTACTTCTGCTTCTTTGTTTTGTTTTTTTTTTTTTTTTTTTCGAAGCACAGATTTGTGTCGCAGTTGTTTGGGTACAAAGGTATTGATATCAGCGATCCAACTCTTGGTTCTGCCATCAGCAATCTCACACCTGCTTTTACTTTCGGCCTTGCCATCATTTTCAGGTTCTTTCCTTTATTCCCCCTCTTTTACGTTAATTATTTGCTTTATTTGATTGTATTTTCTTTTCTTTGTGTTAATTTCTCACAATAGACAAATATAAAGCCTCTTGTTTATGAATATGAATCATATGGTTCTTCAAATTTTTTTCAGGCCTTGAAATTGTTAGCTCAAATTAAACTTGGAATTATCCCCTCTGTTTGTTGGACTGAGATTCCATCCAATTTTCCTATGGTTCAGTCCGGTACAGTTTTGGGCCGTTGTGGGCCCCTTCCTGGACCACAACAATGATCCGAATTCAAATCTTTCTACGTAATATACAGGCTTTATAGTCTATAGGCTTTAAATAAGTCTCTAATTTATGTACACATAAATCTGGATGATTTTAAGGTTTTTTAATTCACGTGCAATCTTGATTATTTTGGCTTCTTTTCTTTTAATAAGGAGAATGGAACCAATTTCTATGGATAATTTTGCATAGCCCCTTCAATTATGATTCATTATCACGACAACCCACAAAGGAATATACTTTAAGAATAAATCCCCTTAATTAAACAGTCAAAGCCCTTTTGGCTGGATTTGGGGCCCTGCTGAGTCGCATACTTGGATTTGATTCGAGTTGTGCATTTTCGCAACTGCCGGCCGGATGGGTGCATGGCACGGTGCCATGCACCTAGTGCACAGCATGGACCCTTGTCCCTTTTGGCTACCTTGGTGAGAAATGAAAAGAAAGGGGTGTGACACACTAGTGAGAAAAGAAAAGAAAGATTCTGTTTTCTCTCCATCTCATATATGGACAAAATAACAGATCAAAATCCTTCACGTTTCTCTTCTCACCAAATCTCGCCAAAAGTGGTGAGAAACAAAAATGGCTCTTGAAGGTGTTCCTGACACTCATTGATTTCACCCTCTCTCACCTCTTTGGCCATCCAAACATGGGAGAAAATAATTTTTTTCCTTCAGTTTCTTTTATTTTGTCATGAAAACCCTCAATCCAGAGGAGCTATCAACTTTAGGGGGGTTAGCATGGCAATTGAAGCCTGTGATGAAGGGGGGTTACTCCTTGCTAGATCTCTGGTTAAAACCTTCTAGGTGGTATGAACTCTTTTGAGGCTAGTGCATACCAGACTTTATTCTGAATCGCTAGTTGACCGTTGAATTGATCCCTAAAAATTAGTCGAGTTTCGTGTATGCTGGCTTGGTTTTCCAGATATGAAAAATAAAATAAAAATACTAACTGTCACATAGCCTCTCAATTTCAAAACTGACAGGATTGACTCATAATGTTTTTCAACTGAAGGAGGTAAAACACAATACCGAGTAATTGCTCCGTGTTAGTAACTATTTTTTGATCCATAAAATGCTACTCACATAACACTGACGAAGGCGCGCTGATGCAGGCGTACTACTTTCTAAAAGCCGTTCGATTATGTGATCCCACATCTATCGTGCGGGAGTCACTTGCATCGGATGGTTGTAGCCACAATGTACGCCTCCATAGGTGTTGGGTATCATTACTCCTTTTTTGGACATCTTGAACTTATTTGGTGTCTTTATTTTGATCTTAATAAGGATGGAAAAGATCTTACTAAGAAGCGCAAGCACTCAAGCTAAAATCATAGGAACCATTGTCTCAATAGTAGGCGCATTCATTGTGGTTCTTTATGCCGGCCCGCCACTTATAATTCCGTCATGGAGCTCCATTTCGTACATCCAGACCCGGATTGGCTCCCCTGAATCAGGCTGGGTCCTGGGCGGGTTCCTCTTGGCTGTTGATTATTTCCTAGTCTCTGTTTGGTACATTTTTCAGGTAACTCAAAACTTCCCTTTTGGTTTCTTTGGTGCTATGTGAAACTTCTCACAAAGTTTTTCTTAGGGTAAGTTTTCACTAAAAATACCGTCTTCCCATTATAGCCAAAAGTGTATGTTGTTTTCGTTAAATGTCAAATCAGTTGATGTATGCGAGAATAATGACTTGTGAGAAATACCAAAAATACCGAAAACAAACAACACTGAAAATACCATACTTAGCCTTGATACTCATCCTTTCCATGGATTATCCTCATTGAGAAGTAATTGTTTTTTGAAAATCGTCGGCTAAACTATTTTTCGTTTCGCATTTTGGAAAGCAAAAGCTGAGAATGGAAACTAAACAACTCACTGAAAGATCTGTTTCAACCTTGTCAGGCACAAGCGGCGAAGGACTATCCGGCAGAGTTTGTTTTAGTCTTCGTCTACAACGTATGCCTAACGGTCATATCCGCACCTGCATGCTTGATCATGGAACCAAACTTACACAAATGGAAAATAGGAGCTGATACGGCACTGATCGCCATTCTATATACGGTAAGATTGTGATCTACTCGGATTCTACAAGTGACACAATAACTCCATTATTGCTCTAGGATCGCGGATATATTGATGAAATTCTTGAAAGGAAATGAAATGACAGCCGATTGCTGCACGACGGTTTTATGATGTGGGTTTCTCCCTTTTATTGCAGGGTGGAATTGGGGCATGGGGTACCGTTGTCCATACATGGGGGCTGCGCGTGAAGGGCCCTGTTTACGTAGCATCCTTTAGGCCATTGTCGATTGTCATTGCAGCCGTGATGGGTGTTATTTTCCTGGGCGAGTCTCTCTATCTCGGATGGTAAAAATCATATCTCGTCTGTTACAAATTACTTTTCGTTTGTGCTCTCGGTGAGTACCCGTAATTTTTCTTGGTAACTCATTTTATGTTTCTCTTCTGGACTTTTTTTGCAGCGTTTTAGGAGCAATAATAATATCCGCTGGCTTTTACGTTGTGATGTGGGGAAAGGCAAAAGAAGAAGATATGGTCGAGGACTCGAGAGCCTGTAGCGTGGAGTCTCCCTCCCCGGAAAATGTCCCACTATTGCGATAACTTGTACCCGCACCTGTTATATTGGTGATTATTTAGATGGTGAACATCGATCCCGTATATTGGACTTATACTGTCATTTGTTTTCTTCAATTGTAAAAAAAAAACCCGATAATGTATCGAATAGCGATTCGTCAAGGGATGATGGACCAATACGGAAGGGCAAACGGAGTTTTATTGAAAATGTATCCCTTGGTGTTTGTAGACCACTGCCTGTTTATAAACTTATGGACGTGTTTCCATGTAAATATGGACTCAAATAGGCCTTTGTTCTGGGCGATGTTCATGGCAAATGTGATGTATATATATAACCTTTGTTTGGATCACATTTTTTCTTCTCAAACTTTTAATTTTTTTAAATTATACGTTGCATCAGTTTCCGTAATGAATGAAATGGAAGAAATTAACATACCTTGTTTGCACTCTATCTTTTTTTTAAATGCTTCGTCATAAAATTTTCTTTTAGGCCCTATTTCACTAACTAAAAAAAGCCAAAAAAATCATTTTATTTCTAAAATCGAGACAGTCACTCTCTCACTATATATCACTTAAAAAGCCGTGAAAAACTAAAAAGTAGTAAAAAAAAACTCTCATAGTGGAACGCCCCCATAGTGTGCTTTGTGTGGTCTATCTAGGGGTGCACATTGGCCCGGTGGCCCGTCCAACCCAACCCGATTTTTTTAGGGATTGGAATATAAATTTAGGTTGGGCCGGATTGATATTCTAAACCCGATTAGTAAATAAGATGGGTTTGGAAAAATTCTCAAGGCCCAGCTCGAGCCCAGCCCGGCCCGAATATAATGATATGATTTTTAATAGAATACATATATACCCGTACTCCCGTAGAAAACTAGAAGTCTGTCTCTCTGCTGCTTAGGGTTATTATTATGTTCTTTTTTTTTCCTCTTGAACTACTTGTCTCAAACATAACTCATGGTTTATTACTTTTTTGTTGTTGTTGTTCTCTACCAGAAATGCTATGAAGAAGTAACAAGAAAGAGACCGGAGGAATTCTTTTGCATGTCAAACTTTATGAATGTTGGAGAGTTTCACTTTTTAAACATTTTTATTGCCTTTTGAGAGAGAATTTAATTATTAGAACCTTAATGTTTTATGGGTTTATTTTTAATAGTATTGCGAGAACATAAAACTTTAAGTATTCTCGGTTGTTAATTGTAATTTGTGATCGTTGTAGTTAATTTATTTATATTTGATATCACGCTTTAGAAAAATAAATGGGCTTGTTGGGCGGGTATGGGAAATAAAACTTTAATCGGACTGGGTTTGAGAATATAAAATGAAGCCTGATTCTTAATGGGCTGGGCTGGGCTGGGCTTGGGCATGCACAAGTCTCGTTAGTATCTAGTATAAACCCGGCCCGAACCCGGCTACAGCCGGCCCCGGCCCGAGGTGTGTGCACCCCTAGGTCTATCTACTACAGTAGAAGATAATTTTGGAGTTCATTTAACAGAAACTGAAGTGCAAAAATCATTTTAGTAATTTTTATTATGTTCAGCTCCTAAATAGATGGGCTTTTTTTTAGATTGGGCAAGGCAGATAGCCCAAATAATGTGACTGAAATGCACAGGCTTCTGGTCCAGAACAAGTTGGGCTGAACAAACACTGGGCCTGCCTTCAGATCCCAAGACCAATATAGTGACAAGTGTGCTTCCACCACCCGGCTGGTAGCCAAGTTGGCAATGGGTTCCTCCCATTGGTTTGGCTCTCATGAGGTCATGGGTTCGAGGTGTGCAGATACCAGAAGCCCCCTCGATCCCGTTTGAATCGCATAATCTACATGTCTTCTTCTTTGGCCTCAGGTAGGACTGTGTGCATCTATAAGTTTCGGGTCTCTTTTGGGGCCTTACCGCAGGTCTGGAGACTCTATGATCGCGTCCAGAAAAAGGTTGCTATGTCTGGTCGACCCCTCCTCCACCCTTTTGGCTTAGCAGAAAAAGAAAGAAAGAATAGTGTGCTTCCCATTTGGAAAGTCGATGTCAAGAAAAGATATGCTTCCAATGTGCAAATCATATTCAGAACCCAATTTCCTGTCAAGGAAGCCATTTTCTTGAGAGAGACTCAATTAGTGAGAAAGGTGCCTTATGCTTGTACGCGACGCAATTGGGGGCATAGTGACAGCCGAAAGGCACGGGAATGACACACGAGTCGCCATCTAATGTACCCAAATATCAATAAGAAAAAGACCATAATGCATATTGACCCGAATAGCTATTCAAATAGATCAAGCACTCCTTTATATCTTAATCCACCATACCTCACAAAATTTTGAACCGTTTGGCCTCATGTCGAGTTTTCGATTCGAATTGTTCATCTCGTAATCCTGTTAGAAAAGAGCATTATGCGAAAAACCGGAATGATCAGAATCGAAATAGCTCATGAACAGATGTTATTTCGGTTGTGAAACGGATGGTGAACAACTTTAACCGTTAAAACTATCTTTTCATGTGCATATAAATATCCGATTGAACTATTTTTTTTACGAGAATATTTCTTGTATGTGAAACTTATGAGATGTACGATGCGGATCGTACTCGTGAACTGGGGCGGGGATGGAGGAAATATGTTTTTTTGTAGACTATAAACAAATGATTAAGCTAGGTATGGAGTCCTAAAAATGAATATGATTGAGCATACTAGCTAGCCGAACCCTACAAATAATTAAATTAACTATTCAAAGATGTAGATGGGATCTTTTGTACCTAATTCGGTTGAGAAATTATTTGAAGAGTTCCCCATACGTACACGCAAATGAATCACCACATTGTAATGGAACAAATTATCAAACTCGAGGGGCAGGTTGGTCAAGATCTAAGACTTTTAAGAATTTACTCAAATTTGAAGCCTCCAAATTACTACGGAATACAAAAATTTGATGTCAGGCGTACACAATATGCAGAAACGGTGTCTTGATCGTCCGTGCGTGTTTTCGACGGTCTGGATTTTAAAAAAAAAATCTTCCATTGAAAAATTTTCCATTAACTTTTACATGGAAGATTTTTTTTTTTAAAATCCGGACAGTCGATTCTTGAAATGGATGCGTTCGTGCGTGTACATATATGTGCTTGTGTACGTACGCGTAGCCGGGTTGCGGAGTATTATGCTATTTTGTAAGTCCAATTTATAGGGGGTAAAAGACCCGCTAGTAGACTTGGGTTGTGTTTGTTTGGGTTTTTGGTTTTGGTTTTTGTAATGATTAGAGGGAGAAATAGAGATAATAATTAAAAAATAGGTATTAATGATTGGAGAGAGATAGAGAGAAAAATGAAAATAATATTTAA
>JAXBDA010008608.1:0-14429 GCA_036023075.1 Gaultheria prostrata | reverse complement strand
GTCGGCAAATGGTACACATTTGGCTACTAAAATGGTTTGGTCGGGATTGGGCCGTGGATTTAGCGACCAAAGTATTTTAGTCGGCAATGGTTATACTTTTGGCAACTAAAATTATTTGGTTGGCATTATTAGTCGGCAATGGTGTAATTTCTTGTAGTGGGGGGGATCAACAAGTTTGTTGAACAAGATATTGATTGGGGAGGTGACCCCCAAACTAGAATTTCTAGGGATATATTCATTATCAATTTAAAAACACGCTAAGGTGAAAGAAATGCTACATGAGGGGGAAAATAGTGGAATCTTCAGTTTAGAAGGTCTGCAACAAGGATTTAGGGTGAAAGTACACATAGGGTGATCAACAAGTTCCTTAAACCAGATATGGATTGGGGAGGTGACCCTCAAACTAGAATTTCTAGGGATATATTCATTATCAATTCAAAGACATGCTAAGGAAAAGAGTGTGGAATCTTTAGTTCAGAAGCTCTTTGTTGGTTTGGGAAGAAGAATTGGTGTAGAGAATTGTCCAAAGGCTTCAAGAATATCAGATAAATAGATCCATAGATCGTGTAATGGAATGGAATTGGAGCTCCAACAAGATTTTCTCAATTAACTCCGGCTATGCAGAATGGGATAGACAGTTGTAGAATCGAGATTCTTGGCTTAGTTTGGTTTGGGGGAATCTGTGTCCTCTAAAATTGGAGTATTCTCATGGCAGGCTGTGCAAAATAAGATAGCAACAAAGTCTTTACTAGTAACAAGAGGAATTATTCCTTTTATAGATCCAACTGATGAGATATGTACATTATGCTCCATGGATCGTGAGACTCCTGTTCACCTTCATTTGTATGCAATTATGCTTGGAGTGTTTGGACTTCAATTCTTAGATGGTGGAACAAATGGGCATGCCCAAGTTCTTTGGCTATACTTACGAACTGGTGGTTCTTAAACAAGTTTATGAACTAGGAAAAATATTGTTGGGAGGCTTGCTTCTATAGATCAGTATTTGGTCCCTTTGGAAATCAAGAAATGATCACCTATTCATTAATGTTTCCAAAGAGGTGGAGGAGATAAGTGATTTAGTGAAGAGAAGCTAGAATGGCTTTTTAGATCAAAGGGAAGAATGACATTAAGGAGTACTCCATAGAAGATTTCAAGAGAAGTTTGGAAGGAACCAGGAGGACAAGAATATGAGGGTGTTACTGTAATTGTGATGTAATTTTTGGGTTCATCCAATGTTTTATTGGATGTTCTTTTTGTTTGGGGTGGGGCACTTGGGCTTGCCTAGCTCTATGGCATTGGTGCCAACATATATACTTGTGATGGATGCCCTTAGGGCTGATGCACGCTCTTTTCCCTCTCAATGCACCCTTTAGAGTTATAGTAAAATTCTTTTTCGCTGCGGGAAAAAAAAAGACCCTAGCTCAACTCAAGATCTGAAAACATTTGAAAATGGCAACCAATTTTCTTCCAGATGATATCTTCCATATTTTAAGTGGTCTTGTTAATCATATCATGAAAGAAAAATTAAACTACCAACTTATTAAACCTAGAAGCATGGACAGCTTCAAGTACTCGTGTCTGACACATTTAAGATTCATGCAAACACATTCGGACACACTCTAGAGATACGTCGTGCAATGCCAAATTTATTCAATTTTAATTTCCTTTATGTGGTTTTATTTGGACACTGTACGGAGAGACTATATAGGATACGCTAAGGATGTGTTCACAACAAGGTAAGAATGCAATTTTGAAAAGTTGAGAAGTTGTGTAAAACTAAACTTCAGTCCTATTTTTCTTTAATACACACTTTAAGTAATTAGGTGTTTTTATTTACATCTTCAAGATGGAAATACTTCTTTTTACCAAAAAAAAAAATACGTTTCTTCTGTTAATTTTGATAGGAATAGCAATTTCTTTTTTCTTTTTTTTTTGATCGGGAACAACAAATCCTTTTTCTTGAAATGATAACATATCCATGTGTTCGTATGTTTTTTTTTGTTTTTGAATATCCTTCTATGCCTCGACCTCAACCACATAAAGATGACTTCTTATGTTTATGCGTTGAATGGCAATAAGTTTTGTGTGCACTTGAAATTAATTTTGGTAAATAGAAATATCTAATGCAAAAAGCATCAAACCCAAATTCTCATTCTAGTAGTACAACAAAAAGTGTAAAAATAAATAGCAGTACAACAAAAAGTGGTAATGGTGCAAGTACTGTTGCATTAGAAAAGGTGTTGACTGTAGATTATGACGACCCACATGATGTACCTAAAAATATCCATGAAGTAATAATGTTCTTGCTTTTTTGTTTTGTTTTTATATACTACTTTGTTCGTGACAGAGACAATGGCTTAAATACCAAACCAAACTGAGGTTTATTGTCCCAGTCGGTTACATGAATTATTTTTTTCATTGAATTTTGTCAAGTGCGACTTGCTCACATAGTCCTAATAGACTCAAATTCTTGCGCACTACCGTATTTAATGTCAATTTGGGTCTTCCTCTCCCCGGAGCGTTACTATGCAAAACTATCATATCCGCTCTCTTAACTATTGCATCCGCTGGCCTGCGACAGACATGCCCAAACCACCTAAGCCTATTTCCCTCAACTTCTCCTCTATAGGTACTACACCTACCATCTCGCGGACTGTTCCATTTTTAATTCTATCTCGTCTAGTCTTACCACATATCCACCTCAACATTCTCATTTTCGCTACACTTATCTTGTTCACCTGCTGTTTCTTAATAGACCAACAATTTTTTATTCCATTTTGTAAACCTAACAAAAGAATCACGTTTACACTATCTGATTAACGTTGTCCCTTATTTTTTTTGAACGATGAAAGTTTTTAGTAATCTCTGATTAACGTTGTCCTTGTATTTATCTTCTAGTAATAATATTATATCTTCACCAATAAAACAAAAAAAAAACATTTTCTTAATAAGGAATTGGTTTTAGGCAGTTAATTGAATGATGTTTTTTTTTTATCTGCAATTTTTTATTTTATTTTATAGAAATATTGTTTTGTTCACGCAATGCTACATCATGATGAGAATTTATTGTAAGATGAATAAATAAGAGAATATGCAGTGAAAATAAAATCTTTCTAACCTCTAGCCGTTGTTGTTCAAGTTGAACACAAAACTCACATAAGAGAATATGCAGTGAAAATCAAATCTTACTAATTTTTGTACTTTATGAGAGAATTTTGGAGGGACCCATTGTACTTTTTAGAGATTTGATATCTAAATTTACTTTTGGGTCTACATATTTGGAGTCAAATGGAGACTCAAAAGTAAATTTGGAGTAAAAAGTATGATCTGTCCCTCCAAGATTATCTAATAAAGCACAAAAGTTGAAAAAATAGGAGGATAAATTATAAAATATCCCCTCAATATGTCTCATCCATTCTCCATTTGGGAGTTTTGGAGATGGGTAGGAGATGCCCTAAGAGCATACACAATGTCTTGATTTGACGATTGAAGATCATAGGCTATATAAATATGATAGGCTAGAGACTCTTAAGTTTCTTGAGAACCTTCTAGTTCCTTTAAAGGGTGGGAGAAACAATAAAAAAAATGTGTGGTTTTGAGGTCTACCTGGCGGCTGCTGCCCTTTCTGCTTCTATCTCATCGGATGGTATCGCAAACATAAACCATATTTTTCTTACTAAAGCTCAGGCCGTTCGGGCAATCAACAAGGCCTCAAATTCTTCCTTCAACAAGATCGTGGGTGCTCATTATATGGGTAATGATGAGGAAGTCCTTAGTAAGGCTAAAGCAATGTGGGATTCCCCTAAATCTATCGGTCTAGGCTACGATGGTGAGGAAGAGGATATCATTGGAAGGATTGCTCATATGGAGGCTATATATGAATGATAAGCGGTTCAAAACTTCGTTGGAGGAGAGGCGCTAGTCTCCTTGCTTCGTGAGGTTAGTTGTTGGTTAGAAAGTGATTTTGTTTTATTTCTTAACAGCCGCGGCAGGTTTGGTGGGGGTGTTTTTTTCTTTTTCTTTGTTTGTTCGCCTGCCATCTTGTTCGGTGCTGTCTGATTTTGGGTTTTTTGTGTGTGGCTCTGGGCTTTGTCCCATTAGGTGTTCTTCTTGGTTGGCTTCTTGCCAATCGAGGGTGTTGTTTATTTCCTTCTTGGGTCCTGACGGCATGAGATTGTAGGTTGTGGTTTCCTTCTTTGAAGGTTTTCTCCACCTCCGCCATGATTTTGTTCTTTGGATCCCTTAAATCTTTGTAATTTGTTTCCAAAGATTAATAAAATTTTCGGCCATGAAAAAAAAAAGAAAAAATCATGTAAGGTGCCAACCTCGTATGTTCACCTCTTGTTGTGATGCCGTTTTCTTTTGACTTTTAATCTTTTGTATCTCTTACATTTTTTATTTTTTTTATCGGCTTGTATCTCTTACATTTGATTAAGAAAATTCTTATTTTTGCCGTTCAAAAAAACAAAGAAGAAAACTTAAACAAAGACCTTATGGAGAAAGTGGATTAGTGAAGAGTTTCTTAACAACCACTAATCTCATAATGGAAATGGTAAACTCGTATTAATCGCCAAGTGGGCCATTTCACAGTCCTTTTAATCTTTGTTTCCTTTTAAAAGATTAATAAAAAAAATTTGCCAATCGATAAAAAAGAGTTAATCAAATCAATACTCTAACCTGTTAATTAAACTAGTTAAGTTAATTCTTTAAATTGGTTAGAATATGTGGCTTCTTTCCTATTAATACAAGCTCTAGGCGCTCTACCTATAACCAATATATATTTTAAATGAGCGGTAGTCAGGAAGAAGATTAAAAAGACGCACAACAACATACACCACTCGAGACCAAAACACGAGGAAGGCAAGATATCAACCAAAACAAACAAAAACCAAAGGAAATCCTAACACAAACATCCAAATACCAATGAAGCGTCTAAAGTAGGTGTAGCTAGTCAAGTATTTGTTGTAGAGGCAACGAAGCGGATAAAAATTCGGATACAAACGGATACGTGTGTATCGAGAATCGGAAGTTACGCATGCAAATGTTAGATATTACAAGTATATCATAAAGTAACGGCATCCGCTATATATTGAAAACCTGGCCTATAATCTAAAACATGAGAAATGGTGAATTAATGACAGAAGAACAATATCAAGAAACTTAGTGAAGTGAAATACAGCTTCCAAATCAATCCGTGATGTTCCTAGAGCGATTAAGGATATAAGTAGAAGCAATTCCTACTTAACAAAAAACCAATTTCTATCTCTCTCTTTTTTTATCGTAAAAAAAATATCTTTGATTAGGGATACAATCATACAAAGATTAAATGGATCACTGGCATACTGACATACTCCAACCGAGAACCAAACCCAAAAGAACAGCAAGATGCAAATCAAAACACCACATATAAAACGAAAGCTGCACACCTGCTAAAACAAACCAACAAACCAATTTCTATCTCATTATGCCCAACATATCGTATATGTATAGGTCTACATGTAAACCAATTTCTGGACATAGGAAAAGTGAAGACACCATACTAGGTTAAGCATGATCCGACACAAAGCTCTAGGACCCTTTTAATCGGGTTCTAATCATTTATAATTTATGAGGTCCCAATCAAAGCAATCAACTTGTTTATCCAAAATTATATACTATTGTTTAAATGAATCTACTAAATATATATATATGAAAAGTACCATAGATTTAAAAACTATAACTGGTAGTAATCAAATAGTACTCCAAATAATCCGGGCAAAAAAAAAAAAAAATAGCACTGCATATATATGGTTTTGCATTATAATTATTTTGTACTTTTTCTTGGTAAATTTTGTACTTTATTGTTCTTTTCTGTAAGAAGAACATTGTAACAGTTAAGATCTATAAGCTTCTTAATTTGTAACAGTCACTGGAATATGTAGGATTTTTCATAGTAGTGGAGTTCAGGCTAGTGAAGAGGTACATCATCCTCCTTTTTTTTTTTTTTTTTTTTTTTCAGAACATTTAAAATTTATTGAAAAAAATAACTAAAAACCAAAAAATTATTATAATTAATCAACATAATGACTGATTTTTTTTTTTATCATAATGACTAATGATGTGAAGAAATGCATTGAAAGTAAAGCGATTAGTTTTAACACAACCACAAAAATAAGAGTGGGTGTATTTGTAATACTATTAGGTTCACAAGATTAAAGGGTTGATTATGAATTAATAACATCAAGAACTGTGAAAATCGAGTCTGATGCGTTGGTGGCAGTGAACCTTATCAACGAAGGACCCAACAACAATCATCCTCTGAGCACTATCATCAATGATGCAAAGACGATCTTGGCTGGAACAAATTCATCTATTTCTCATGTGTACAGAGGAGCCAACGAATGTGCGGACTACCTAGCTAGGATTGGAGCTGAGCAAGCAGAGGAGTTCAAGATTTTACCCACAAGCCCTCTCTCAATCAGAGAGTTTCTCAATAGAGACCGACTGAACATTAGGCAATTCTTAGACTAAGTTTCCCTGCTTTGTATTATGGTTTGCCCAGTATCTTTGTGGCATAACTTTGTGACTCTTACTTTCTAGTTTTATTTATTTCCGAAGTACCAAAAAAAAAAAAAATAAATAACATCAAGAACTGGATGAAAAATTCATGGATTGATAACACAGATAAAAATCACCACAAATTTTAGAAAGCCATTTTAATGTTCCCAAGAAATTAATCGAAAATTAAAAACCATATGCAAAAAAATAAATAAAAAATCATACCACACGACACCACCATGACATTTATAAATGAATAAAAACAGAAAGACTGTTTTTCCAAGAATAGAAAAAAAAAAAAAAAAAACCCCCCACAAATACCCTTCAAAATACCACAATGACACATCAAGATATGCATAAAAATACAAAGACTAAGTAAATTTTGAAAAACCGACAGCCCTCAAGAGTCAAGAACCACTATAATGGCATCAAGAAAAATGCAACAAAAAAGGAAAGAAAAAAAAAGTTGAAAAAATAAATGATATTAGGGTATAAATAAGGAGCAGGAGAAAATTAACGACAAAACAAGAAAAGAAAAAGAAAACCTGGAGTGCGAATTTTTTTGTTGAAATCTATAATCCGGATGCAAAATAAATAAAAACCAAAAAACCCATTATAATTAATCAACGTAATGACTGATGATACATATGGCCTCAAAAAAGAACTTATGGTATGAAGAAATGCATCAAGCTAAAGCGAGTAGTTGTAACAAAACAAAAAAATAAGAGAGTGTGTACCTTTGTGATACTAATAGGTTTATAATATTAAAGGGTTACTTATTAATTAATAAAGTCAAGAACTGGATGAAAAAACTCATGGATTCATTACAAAGAAAAAAATCACCACAAATTTTACAAAATCAATTGAAAATTAAAAACCAGATGCAAAAAAAAAACACAAAATCATACCACAATGACGTCATGAATAAAAAGCAGAAAGACTGTTCCTCCAAAAATTGGAAGAAAAAAAAAACCCCACAATACCCTTCAAAATACCAGAATGACACATCAAGAAATGCATAAAAATACAAAGCCTAAATAAATTTTAATAAGCCCACAGAACCCTCAAGAACCACAATAATGGCATCAAGAAAAATGCACCAAAAATAGAAAAATATTGCAATTAGGGTATGAAGGAGGAGCAGGAGAAGTAATTAAGGACAGAAAATTAAACAAGAAAAGAAAAGAATTAAGAAAAGAAAACCTGGAGTGTGTGGAGTACTCAAAGAGTTTCCCTTTAGTAGAGAAAACAATCAAAGCAACCTCAGCATCACACAGCACTGAAATCTCATGCGCTTTCTTCAACAGTCCGCTCCGCCGCTTCGAAAACGTCACTTGTCTGCTCACCTTGTTCTCTATCCTCTTCATCTGCACCCTTCCTCTCCCCATTTTCACAACCCAAACCCTAGCTTCTTTTTTTCTTTTTTTTAAATATTATTATTTTTTAATTCTCCACTAAATAATTTAACACCAGCAGAAAAGTAGCAGAAGTGTTTTTATAAAATGGGAGGAGGAGGAGGAGGAATGAAATATATATTACTAGTAGTGTATATATATAGAGAGAGAGTGGGAGGAGAGAGAGAGAGAGAGAGAGAGAGAGAGAGAGAGAGAGAGAAGGGGGATTGTTTTTCCTATTGTATGTTGTTTTCCATTTTGGTGAGGGGAGGAGAGGGAGTGAGAAGGTCGAGGTGGGTGTGGTATGTATAGATGCGGGGAAATTTTTTTTAACTAATTATTATTTTATTTACAAGATTTGGAATTTTTTTTTTAAAAAAGTACTCGATATAGATCGACCATGGTGTGAGTAGACTAGAAGTGGGGGAAAGCTATGGGTCGTTTTGGGATCAGATGTGTTGTCGAGTGGTGATTGGAGGAAAGTACTGGGTATTAGTTATGTTGCTTTTTGGGCCACAGGATTTTGGGAAGTGAGGTGATTGGATTATTACCACTTTTTGTCCGCTGTGGAATAATACTAGTAGAGGAATTTTTTTTTAGTGCCGGGTGGGTACTGCTATCTGCTGTGAAATAATACTAGTAGGGGAAATTTTTTGAGTGTCGTATGGGTACCATGTAGTGGTACATACCCACTCACGATCCGAATTATCCAAATATGTTTTGAACGGTCCAGATTGATTTCCTCTCACTCTTTCTTCTCATCTAACCATTCTTTCTTCTCTTTTTATCTCTCTAAAATACGGACTGTCTGATCGTACTGTAGACGACTGAAATCGCCGAGCAGGAACCACATGTACCATATCCCTCAGCACTGAAAAAATTCCTCTCTCCTAGTAGGGGCGTTGTAGTGGAGACAATGGTAGATTTTAATTTTTGTTCACCCTCTTATTATCCTCCCTCCTATTGGTTTTTTTTTTCCATTCGATATACATCAATGAGGGGTTAGCGGGAGAATTAGTGAGTAGATCAAAAGGGCCCTAAACCCCAAATGCCTCTGCGGAGGCTCGAACCCTGGTCTTACTTGTAAGAGAACCAAGAAATAACCGTTGGGCTATAAGCCCTTAGTTCCCTCCTATTTGTTGAAGTAGTGTAGATCCCACAAAACTGGTGTCATCTTTATCAAAAAGTGTATTGAATGGATGAGACCTACATCATTTCAACCAATAAGAGTGAGGGTAATGTTCAACATCTTTTAACAAACGTGAACAAAATCGCACTCGACACTAGCTTTTTAATTTTTTCAACAGAGCTACGCAATATACATCCAAAAATTAAAAAATAAATAGATAACTTGATAAAAAAATTACTTAAAATGAAAAAAATACGAATGACAAAACAGTAAAACTTTGGAAGATAAATTTCAAAAATGGGAAACCAAACAAAACCACCCAAGACATTTGTCGCAGACGTAATGCCTCAACTTTCACGACGACACATTTTTGTAGGGCCCAGGATAAAGCCACATGAAAGTTCAGTAAGGAAAGTGAAAGGACAAAACATGGTGGTGTATTTATTGTTTGTTCTTTTTATGGCATTTATGTGTATTCTTCTAGGTATTCCACAAATTTTTTTATTGATGATAAGTTAGTGAAATTGACTTATTGAGTGAAATTGTGTTGACGTATTATGAGAGAATGACATGTCTCGTAAATCGCATAAGTCAATTTTGAGAATAATTTAGTTTTGTCAAACAAACTCAGTTTTGTAATTATATTCGCTATAATTTATAGAAGAAATTTTTTCTAGATAAGAGATGGAAAATGTTAAAGATATAATATGTTAGTTTTATAGAACTAACTCAGTTTTGTAATTATATTTACTATTATTTGTAATGCGTTTACAAAGATATATTGCTCTTTTTCCTCATGTAGATTGAATGATATGGAATTATATGTATTAACAAAATTCCATTATAAATGAAAGATGGGAAAAAACTAAACACAGCACATTGAGCTCTAGTTAAATATTTTTTAAAAAGACGTGGTACCCTCTCTCTCTCTCTCCTTTTTTTTTTTTTTTAATTCCTTCATAATAATTTTTTGTTGGGCGAATAAAATTTTGAGAATATCCTTTTAAATTTTTTTAACCAATTGAAAGATCTAATTGAGCATTTTACGAGTGACTGAAAACAAGTTTACAAAAATTATTATTCTACGTTTTATTCCTAGTAAGAAAAGAAAAATTACTAATTATCCAAAGAAAAACTAATGATTATTTTGCTCCTCTTTATCTTTGTCGTCCTCTACTTCCATTCTTCCTTTCTTCCTGTTTTTGCTTTTCCTCTTTTCTTTCTTTCAAATGAAACATGGGAATTTGTCGTTTTCTCAGTCTTCTTTCCTTTTCAATCTTAAACCAAATGCCGTTAAGAAATGCAAAACCAAATAAAAAAAACTAGGGTAAATTTCACTCACCTCCCCTGAGGTTTCTAACAAATACAAAGAGATGCACTACACTATCTGAAATATCACTGTCCTCCTTTACTTTTGAAACTAATTGTTAGATTTCCCTCTGTCGTTACTTTAAAGCTAACGGTGTTAACTTTTTATATAAAATGACTGTAGTACGCTTAGTATATATTACGCTTAGTATATATATACTCCACCTTAAAAACCGTTTTTTATTCTTAACACAGTTTTTAAACAAAAAGCATTGGAGTGAATTTTTTTCAAAAAAGCTACTTGTTGAAAATAGATTTTTGAAGGGACAAAAAAATTAATTTTGGAAAAAAAAATTTAAAACAATTTTTTCATATAAGATAGTTTTGAAAACAATTTTTTTTCAAAAATCTGAAAATAAATTCCAAAAAAGTGTTGAAAACATTTTTTCCAAAACCTCAGGAGAAACCTCATTGGAAAAAATGTTTTCAAATCATTATTTCAAAAGTTATATTTATATTTTTTTTAAACTTTTTTTTTAAAAACAACGGTATTCCAAAATCTAGTTTTTTCTCCAAAAAAAATTTTCAAAAATTTCGTATTTTAAAAAAAAGTTTTTTTTCTTCAAAAAACTATTTTCAAAAAGAAGTTTTTTTGAAAACTTTTTAAACTCTATTTAAAAAATAATTTTTAGGGTGGAGTATATATCATAAGGGTACTACGGTCATTTGATGCAAAAAGTTCTTAAAGTGATGGTAGGGGAGAATTTGACAATTAGTTGCAATAGTAAGAGAGGGAAGTTTAATTTCAGAAATTGTATGTGAGGTTTTTGTATTTGTTAGAAACCTCAGGAAAGGTAAGTGAAATTTACCCAATAAGTTAATATTACTAACTTTTTCTTCCTATCATCTATTTTAGACACTGAAACATACTGAAACACACCCCAAAGCTATTTCAGTGTTTCTAGGGAAATTAATTAAAAATTTGAGGTCATGCTATATATATTCTTGAGGGGGAGACGTACGTGTTAGGTGTGTACGATATGCACCAATTGAGTTTTTTTTTAATCGGCAAAAAAAGATATATTAAAACTCGATATATAAGGGTATATCGAGAGAGAAAAGAAGAAAAGAGAAGCAGAGGAAAAAAATCAACAATATATTGAGAGCACCTTCAGAGAACAAGGGGAAAAAAAGGGGTTAAATTCATGTTACATCTGCTATATTTTCTGTTGTTATTAATGGTGGACTTGAGATTGAGAGTTTCTTTCTTGGAAAGCAGGGTCAAGACAAGGGGATTCATTTTTTTTTTTTGGTAATACGGAAATCAAATTAAACTAGGAACCAAGAGTAGCACACCATAGGTTTAAACATAAGGGGATACAGACCCAACAAAAGCAAGGAACTAGTCTACTATGTTCCTAAGACCTAAACGGTCTCTATTCCAGAATTCCCTGAGGGAGAGAGGCATAACATCCATCACCACAAGATGCTCATTTCGTTCGGCACCTAGACGTGCAAGACGATCAGCACATTCGTTGTCATTGCGGTATATGTGCTTCAAGGTTGCATTTATTCGTTGCAGCAACGCCTTTGTTTCGAAAATCATGTTGCTTTGAGGATGGCACCCGTCAAAGGCTTCATTAATTAAGTTGACAGCCACTTAGGAATCAGACTCAATGGTCACATTTTGTATGCCTTTCTCAACAATGATGGTCATGCCTCTATAAATAGCCCATAATTCTGCTACCAAACTAGTTTCCCAGATCAGTTTCCCATAGAAGCCGATGACCCATTCTCCTTCTTTGTCGTGAAATAGACCTCCATAACCTGGCTTTTGAGTTGTCTCATACCAACAACCATCCGTATTAAGTTTTTAACCTGTAGAAAGGGGAAACCAACGTGTTAAAAGAGTTTTTTTAGGCCTCATGATGAACAAAGATTTGAATGCTTCCTCAATCTCTTTGGCATAGGATATAATGTTTTTAAAGCTAATAGCAGGAGGAGTATTAAGATTATCAAAGCTTTTGCAGTTTCTAACTTTCCAAAGTTGCCAAAGAACAATTAAGAAAACTCCACTCCAAGGAACATCATTACCTATGCCAGAGATTGTTTTTGACTTTAGATTAAGAGTAATCCAATCCAATATAGAGCATTCAAATCCAGAGCTTAACCATAGGCTGCTTCGAAAAAAGGACCAAAGATCTTGAGCTTTGGGACATTTGCGAAAAAGATGATCTAAGTCTTCAACTTCAGAATTGCATCTAAGGCATAAATCTGACTGGGAGACACCTCTGTGTTTCCTGAGTTTATTTGTAGGAAGCTTCTTTACACTGGGGACTTAGCAATAGAAAGAGAAGTTGATCTTTACACATCGGTAGTTGCTACCACTGCTGGAAGTAAGCCTGCTTCAAAGTCTGAAGCTACCCTGACAGCGAGGATAGACGCAGACATAGTATATTGCCTAGGTTCTTTACCGTAGCTGTCCTGGCCTTACTAGACTGAGTTTCACTCCTAATCACCCTTAACACCAACAGAATCTGAGTAGCGCCAACTATTAACAACAACTATTCTCTTTTCAAGAAGGATTAACAAAATAAACGTTTTAAGCTTCGATGGAACTTTGAGTTTCCAGAACCATTTTCATCCGGAAAGGTCTGTGGCTTCCTTGCAAAGAAACTCATAAGCACTAGCAGTGGAGAACATGTCATCACCAGCAACAGCCCAAGTTGGTTGATCAGAATCATTAGCAAAGGAAACAACTTGAATATTGTGGATCATCTCGGTAGTATCCTCATCAATAATATATGTGAGATACTACTAAGATTCTAACTTTGATTATCATCCAAAATATCACTAACTTTTCTGCCCGAGTTCACATGAGATCCTGGAAATTTGGCGGCCAGAGGACAATCCCTACACCACCATTCATTCCACAAGTCAATGTTAGAACCATTTCCTATGTTCCATTTAGTACCATTATGGATGATTTTATGAGTGTTTTTTATGCTTCTCCAAGTATGGGAAGTCGGGCGATCTCTTGGCCAGCTATCAATTGAGTGATGTCTAAGGTATTTACTTCCTAAAATATTCACCCAGAGGCAGTCTTTTTTGGTCTTCATGTTCCAACTAAGTTTGGTGAGAAGGGCTAGGTTTTGATTCCTAGCTTTCTTGAGGCCAAGCCCCCCCTTTTCTTTATCACGGCAGACATGATCCCAATTGACCAAGTGTATCCTCTTCCTATTAGCAGTGTCGCCCCATAGAAAATTCCTATTAAGTCTATCAAGAGTGTTGCAGACATTAATAGGTAGCTCCATAGTTTGTATAAGATAGCTCGGAATAGTGGAGGTAACATGTTGAATAAGAGTAACTCTACCTGCAAGAGAAAGGGTATTGCTACTCCACCCTTGCAATCTCTGTTGGACAGGGGGATTCAATCTCCCTTTGTCTCTTTCTTTTTGCTATAGAGGGATGTTATCTATACTCCAAGAAGAATCGTTAAGGGAACTAATTTACCTTTCATCCTAGATATAGAGGGTTATCTTTGGCTCACCTAGGTTTTGCTGATGATGTGTTTTTTTGTCAGCGTCTGATTGTGGTTCTCTGTCTATGTTTAAGGAGGCTCTGGATGATTTCCATTACCTCTCTCGGTTGAGACCAAACTTGTAGAATAGCCAAAGTTCTTCTCTATATGTGTCTCCTGCATCTAAGCCCTATTTATTGTCTATTTTTCCTATTCATGGTGGGAGTCTGCCTATGAGGTATCTTGGTGTGCCTTTGATATCTACTAGATTGAGGTATGATGACTATATTCAGCTGAAAGAGGAACTGCATAAGAGGATTATAAGTTGGTCTAGTAGGCTGCTGATCTTTGGTGTGAGGGCTCAATTAATTCATGAAGTCCTTTTTCCATATTTAAATGTATTGGTGTTGGGTTATGTGAGGAATTAATTAAAATGTTTAAGTGTTGGGTTATGTGGTGTTGTGTGTGGATAGGGACTTAATTGCATTACACAAGTCACTTTTGGACTTGGGGTGTAATTTTCTTTTATGTTTAAGGGTGC
>JAXBDA010008607.1:0-14436 GCA_036023075.1 Gaultheria prostrata | reverse complement strand
TATCAGTGTGTTGGATTTTCTCGAGGCTCATAGCTCTAGATTTCTTGTTCCTTTGTTTCGGGCCTTCCTTGAACCTTCCAAAGCTCATTGAGTCGACTTCTAAGCTTTGATGATTGTCCTCCATGGCATTGAGGGTCCTTGGGTACTTCCGGATATAACCGGGAGTCTTTGCAAGCCTTTGGAAACGGATTTAGCCCTCCGGCTTGATCGAGTGTCCTTTGAACTTCCCGAGCCTTAGCCAAATCTTCGTGTCTTGGCTCTCAAGGCTCGGTGGTGGGATGACATGGGACAACGTGGCCCTCGGATCCTTGGGATTCATCCCGGAGCGCTTCAAATGCGCTTTATTCCATGGTTTTACCTGAAACTACCAAAATCACACTTTGCGCAACATCAATCATATCAAGCGCTAAAACGCACGTGTGTGTGATCTAAACGAGCTAGATGAGCCCGGATATGTACAATATTAGGGGCTCATCAAACTCGCTGGACTGAAAATCGCAAGGGCAGGCAGTGTCAGGTAAAAGTTAAAGCAAGCCTGCTAAGTCGGAAACACACATTGGGCGGCTTAGGCAAAATTTAAGGCAAATCAATCAAAAGAGCTTGCTAGGCCGAAAACCCGAAAGGGCGGTACTAGGCAAAATTTAGAGCGCAAAAGGAGAGTGTCAATACTCGAGTGAACCCTAACCAAAATTGTATGCATGAACTACGTCCACCTTGTTTGGATGGGTTTTTGAGAACCGGTCTAAAAAACCCCTCTTGAAAACCCAAAACCTAGTGGTTTTCAAAAGTGTGCTTTTCTGCCTTTTTTTTTTTTTTGAAAACCACACTTGTTAAATCAGATGTGGGCCACAATCCCTCCCTACTAGTAACAGTTAAAAAGTTGGTTAATCTCAATTTACCTCTTACCCCTCCTTCAAAATGTGCTTTTTTGGAAGAGTTTTTTTTGGGTAGATATGAGAATAGAATACTTACACCTTGAAAAAAAAGGCAGAAAATCCATTGGGGAAACCAAACAAGGGAGGGTTTTCAAAACCCGGTTTGGAAACCCCAAACGAACAAGCCCGTCATGACCTGATTCCTTTTTAAGGATACGTAGGCATCCTCACATTGAGGACCGGTCGCAATCTTTTGAAATGTTTCTTGAGTTAATCCAGAGCCGTCATTTGCGCTTACTATCATAATCAATGAGAATCAAAGCGAAATTTTTTCATAAGTCACTTTTATTTGAACTAATTTTTTTTGATTACATGGCTGAGCATGAATCTTTCACACAACAAAGCAACACAACAAAAGCAAAGCACTGGTCCACATGAAACATGTCATGGGTCCGCAATTTATTTCGGGTACATTAAGATTGAGTCTAAAGTCAATTTTGGTTCCCATTCTCTCTTGCTTCAATCTCTTTTATCAACCATTTCTTGTAACGCCCCCGAAACACAACACTGGGATAATCATCTCTTCGAATAGTCACACGCTCCCTCAAAGTATTCTGATAAGCTCAAAATGTTGCATGGTTAAAGTTCGGCATGACAAAGTTTTCGGGATCCACTGGCGGTAGTACTTGACGGACGCCAAGCTGACGAAGAATGCGGTAGGGTATGTAAAAGGTCCAACAAGTCAGACCAGCCAGAACCATCCGTTGATGTCCCATATTGCTCACAGCCATAGTCGGACGGTCAAGCCAGGACAAACGTTAAGAAATTGTCTCCTCCCTGAGCTGAGAAAGCACTTGGACCCGACCTTGAACATTCCTGAACAACTCCTGGAAATCTGTCTGAACGAAGCCTTGCATCTCGTGGACTCTGTTCCTCGACACTCCCTCCAGAAGGATAGCCTTATCACAAAGCCAAGTCTGCATGGGAGAAAAAACAAGTAAGGAGCCATAGAAAGCCTAAACTTGAGCGTTGATGTAAAAAGAGAACGAGAGATAAACCAGAAAAAGGAGAGCTGAGTGAGAAGCCTACCTGTAAAAGCAAAGCGCTACCCTCAAAGACGTTTGTCCAGCCAGCATGGACTCCGTCTAACCCTACCAAAGTTTCAGTCAGAACCATCGGAGCTACATCTTTATGCTCCTCAATTTGCTTGGCCACCCCCACAAGTGCAGCACTAGTTTAACCGGTCGATTGAACAAACAAGAATGCAGCAAGGATACTGAGGCACAGAGCAAAACCCTCTGAGTGAAACTTACTGATAAGACATGGAATGTTGAGCATACCTTCTTGAATCATGGACCTGGCAGCATTCTTGCTTAAACCAAGCTTTGCGGACAACACTTCAACATAGCTCACTCCCTGAAGAGGAATAATGGGAGTCTCTAGGTTGAAACCGCCAAGCTACGCGTGAAACTCTTCCACCGTGGGGCACAGTTCTTGAAGTCCGAAGCGAAACACATGAACCTCGAGATCCCAGAACCGGAAGGCAGCATGAAGCAACTTTGGACGTATAGCTACATCCCGAATGTAGCGCAATGATGTTAGTCTGTGGTCTCGGAAATTCAGCCAGCCTATACCGTCAAGTTCATCGAGCCAAGGTCGAACCAAAACTGAGAGACTAACGGCCATTTGAGGAATATGGAGAGAGGTGCGAAATACGATTTTGAGGTAAAATGGTTGTAGAAACAATGCTACTTATAAGCATTCATGGGAGAAAAGGTCAAAATTTCGAAAAGTGTGCGTCTCGGGAAGCGTGCCACATGGGGAACGTGAAGATGATGCAAAATTTATAAACTTTCCCAAGGTAAACTTTGATGTACCTTTTCAAGACTCTGGGACGTGCAAACAAACATTGGAAAGTCAAAACGTAAGTCAGAATGCAGAGAATAGTGTCAGAAGTGGACATAGTGGGTAAGAGCACCGTACGACACAAACAAGTGCACCGTACGGTACAAATGGGTATGCCGTACGACATACGTGGAAAATTCTGTGAGCAACTTTGTAATTTCGCCTCCTGGGACTTATTCCGAGCTTCTTTTGGCTACTTTTCTTGTACATACATCGTATAATAAGTGTCAAAAGCTTAGTGGAAGAATTATTTGGCGTTTCGATAATGTCTTGATGGTCGGGTACTCCGAAAACCCCTGATACGGAGAATTG
Source organism: Gaultheria prostrata (assembly GCA_036023075.1). Lineage (NCBI taxonomy): Eukaryota > Viridiplantae > Streptophyta > Magnoliopsida > Ericales > Ericaceae > Gaultheria > Gaultheria prostrata. The sequence continues at coordinate 11,344 of JAXBDA010008607.1, read as the reverse complement.
GCGAAGATTTTGTAATTTTCCACCACTTCTTGGTCTTATCGATTCAAGCAAAGCCGTGTCATGCATTTTCAACCTTAAGAAGGATGTGTCGAGTATATTCATGAATTAATCGAGGTTTCGTTCATTTGGAAGGCCCTGGGATTGCCAGAAATCAAAGCCCGGCACACCGGATTATGCTTTTCAAAGTTTGCTTGGTTTTGTGAATTTGCGAGCGTTGTGACATGCATTCGTGAAGTTTGTTTGATTAATCCAAGTTATCAAATCATAGGGCGTTAACACTCAAAGTCTCTCTCGGTCGTCATTTTCCCGATTTTCCATAAAAAGCCAAGTTTGTCAAATTCCATCGAGTCAACTCACGTGTCTCTCCTAGTTATAAAATCGTCTCCCCACAAAGTTACAAATATCTTGTGTCATGCAATCATAGTGCTAGGCTCGGCTTTTAGATTCAAGTTTTTGCTAATGTAAGTCATTTTAACATGATGAAAGTGCAAGTTTTTATAAAAACCAAATTGATATCCATAAGATGAAGACGAAAATGTACATCCATCTGAGGGCAAAACAGGCCAAGCATTCCTAGCTCAACTACCGTGGCACACAGACCACATCCATGAAAAAAAGAAAGAAAAACGAGCAAACAGGCGCTCAAAATAAAAAAGCAAGCACGCAGGCCCGACCTACAACTCAAGAGCGAGGCCTCTTCTGCACCCGCAACCTAAACTCCTCAGAGAAGGCAGGACCAGCGTCCTCCTCTTCACTGCTCTCTGTCTCTCCAGGTCGGAAAAGCCACTGTGGTGGTGGAGCCGAACTCCCTGGTGCACTCTCTCTCGGTCTCTCAGCTGAAGACCAGCGGTCTCGAAGAACTCTGTCAGAAGGAGGGATCGCAGGGCCAGCTTCAACTTGCTTCATCAACGGTCCTCTGCGCTCAGTCCTCGAAGGTGGGGACATGCTCTACACAAATAAAGAAATTCCATCAGTATACAAGCTCAATATATAAGTCTGAAACATGAAGTGCAATAAACAAGGCATAAAGATTACTTGAGTAGTTCCTCTGCTAGGAGAAGGGCTACGGCCAGCCCTACCCCTCTGGCTCCTCCACCTCTGTCAACACCACCACCTCGGGCTCCTTTGCCCCTGTCAGCACCACCACCACCGCGGGCTCCTCTGCCTCTGTCAGCTCCAGCACTACCGCCTCTGGCTCCTCTCCCCCTGTCAGCTCCATCGCCTCGGGCTGCCCCTCCAGCTCCACGAGCTCCTCCGCCACGGCTTGAACCGCCTCTACCAGGTCCACCCTCTCTGATCACCACTCCAGGCACAGCTCGGGGACGCACCTCAGGGCCATCGCCTATCATCAGCTGGGGCACTGAAGCCTCCAAGTCGAGAATCAGCTGATAAGACGAAGACACCCAGCTAGCAGGGACCTACAAAAAGCAACAAAAAAGGACATTAACAGGTAATTCAAATAATGCTTAAAAGAATGCAAACTAAAATTTGTTTTCTTTCTTTTTCAGGTTACCTGAATAGAAGCAAGGTCAAGCGGAGGCGAGACAGGAGGAACAATCAACACTCCCATCCACCCTCCAGGCATCTGAACCTCTATCTCCCTCCTCAACTTTGGCAAAGCTGACAGTGCTCCCGCCTCCGCCTCTATAGCTACTATACGACTCTCCATGTCCAGGAAGCTAGCCATGTAGCCAGTAAGAAAGCCCTCATAGTCCGGAGAATTGCTGAAAGGAAGCTCAGTGTCCAGCACGATGTACCTCTCTATCTCAGCCCGTGTGTACTCGTCAGTCCTCTGCATGCCGGGAGGTATACGCCCCGGTATCCTAAAATGGTCAAGTCTCAGGGACTGATGAGGCACCCTCTCTCCCAGGTACCACTGCCAACCGTACGGGGACTCCAGCAGAATCAGCCCCCGTGTCACCGCCCTGCTCCGCCAAAACACTCATGCTGAACACCGTCCCAGACATGCCACTTCACCTGCAAGAAATTCCAATCTCTTTAGAAAGCTGAAAGTGGAAAGGAAAGCTCAAATTTAAAAGCATCAAAGGATTCAGAATCATACCATCTCACCACCAGTCTGGTCAAGAAAGCGGCAAAAATCATTCACCCTTCCTACGTGATTGCCGCTGCCACAATGCTCCCGGGCCCATTTCACTGCTCGAGGAATCACCTCTGCATCGTCGTATCTGTTTGCTGGAGGATACATCCTCAGCACCTCATAAGCCCACACCTGCACGGTTATAGGAAATCATCAGTGAACAGAAGCATTGATATACATGACATTATCTCAAGTATCTAAAAGCAAAAAGAAATGTAAAGTTTACCTCAAGTACTCTCCAGTAGCCACCCAGGCTTGTCCCCTCGCCACGGCTAACAGAACCCAGGAAGCAGTAAAGGGTACACAGTGCAACACCTCCAAAGTCCAAGCTCGCTACTCTCCCCAAGTCTGCTAAAGCCGGCAACCAACCTATGTGGACCTCACTCCTCCTGTTCGGAAACAGGGACACACCAAAAAGGTATAACAAGTAAGCTCTCGCCATTTGAGTTGCCTCCGTCGGTGACTCTGGCTCGTGGTCCCAGATAGCCACCAAGTGATCAAACCTCACCATGGGCTCCCCCTCACCTATCTCTCTCCCCAGGAAGTACCTAATAGCCGCCCTGTCTCTGTACAGCACCGAGTCGAACGGAATTGGCTCGCCACCCACTCTCAAGCCAGTGATCGCCGAGAAGTCCAAAGGTGTCACTGTCATCTCTGCAAACCTCAAGTGGAAAGTGTTGGTGGTGTCCCACCAACACTCTACTAAAGCCCTCAGCAACTTGCGGTCCACCCGCGTCGGCACCAGTATCCTAATGAAATCTATGAAGCCTGTTCCCTCCACTATCTCTCTCACCGCCGCCGACAAACTCTGAAAACGGGCAAAGGAGTCTGACGAACCTTCGTAACCGGAAATTTTAGCGGTTACAGATTTCGGTCGAAAAACTTCCACTGGCACCATGCAGTGCCTTTATCCCCACCGTGCGGTGCAAAATCCTTCACCGTACGGCACCTACTCCCCTCTTGTTTCAAAATTACATTTTTCTCCCCTACTATTCATGTTTTAAGAAATAGCCCCTAGAAAAATCACTTACATGGATGGTGCTAATCTAATTTCCTTGAAAATTCGTTTTCTTTCTACGGCGTTAATTTTCCTTAAATTTTCATAAGCCCTCTATGGCGTTAATTGATTTTCCAAAAATCATTTTAAGACCTCCACGGCATTTTTTTACGGTCAATTGATTTTCTAAAAATTATTTCAAGGCCTCCATGACATTTTTCACGGTCAATTGATTTTCTAAAAATCATTTTAAGACCTCCATGAAATTTTTCACGGTCAATTGATTTTCTAAAAATCATTTTAAGGCCTCCATGACATTTTTCACGGTCAATTGATTTTCTAAAAATCATTTTAAGACCTCCATGAAATTTTTCACGGTCAATTGATTTTCTAAAAATCATTTTAAGACCTCCACGGCATTTTTCACGGTCAATTGATTTTCCAAAAATCATTTTTAAGACCACCACGACATTTTTTTTTTTCTAAAAATCATTTCAAGACCTCCACGACATTTTTCACAGTCAATTGATTTTCTAAAAATCATTTCAAGACCTCCACGACATTTTTCACGGTCAATTGATTTTCTAAAAATCATTTTCAATTGATTTTCTAAAGATCATTTTAAGACCTCCACGACATTTTTCACAGTCAATTGATTTTCCAAAAATCATTTTAAGACCTCCACGGCATTCTTCACGGTCAATTGATTTTATAAAAATCATTTTAAGACCTCCATGACATTTTTCACAGTCAATTGATTTTATAAAAATCATTTAAGACCTCCATGACAATTATCACTGTTAATTGATTTTCTAAAAATCATTTTAAGTCCTCCACGACATTTATCGCTGTTAACTGATTTTCTAAAAATCATTTTAAGTCTTCCATGGCATTAATTATCTCTCACTTTACAAAACATCATTCGTTTTTCCCTCATCAAAAAATGAGGTGTCAATTTTCATAAACGGCCCCGACGAACTACGATTGGTCTGGTCCTCACAAATGAGGTACGTAGAAAGCTCCAAGCTCGACCAAATTTTCAGTTTTATTATTTTTCGCACAGGGAATCGAATTGGGATGTCCATTGCTTTGACGCAACTTGCAATCTGATGGTGACCAAGCCTCGTCAAAGAGGGGAAACTGTAGACACCCTAACTTTGAATTCCCGTGCATCCCCGATGATGAAAAAGAACGCGAAATATACCTCGGAACGGTCCCATGGGTCAAGCGAACCAAAAGGATCAAAAGCATACCCATTTGAACCGTACGACCTCTATTCCTAAACCGTGCGGCTTATAATCCCAAACTCCTACCCCTTCCACTGTGCGGCATGTTTTGTTGCACCGTATGGTGCATATACTTGTGTCGTACGACACCATTGTCCCATCACGCGAATCCTGGCTCTGTTTCTGCAACTCGAATCTGGGTTTCGTACTACACAACTACCTACCCGTAACTGGACTTCCCGCCATGGAAATTTTTCCTAACTTGTGGAGCCATCCAACCTCAACGCTTATAAAACCCAAGCTCATTCAACGATTTCGGGGGGCTACCGACACAGATAAACCAACCGAAACCGAAAGCTTTGCCACTACACTTCCAGTCATTACACTCTCATAGCCCAAAAAGCCATATAGAAACCTTGTCCTACGAACCCAAAAGCCTAAGTCCCACTCTCGGTTCAACCGGTTCATTTTCGAGGTATAAAACGTGTTTCTTAATTCCAAAATCAAGCTTGGTATTCCTGAGGGGATTCTTTTGTTGTATTTAGAGTGGTTTTATACCTCCTCTGGATGTGACAAAACGCATTACTCATCAAACGGAATAATCCACGGGTTATTCTGGTCTCTGGAGCGATGAAGGGAACACAATCAATGTATTTTTCGGCACTTGCTCGATTGAGAGGTATACTCCAACCCCTTTTTGAAAAGATTTTCAATTGAAAGATCATGGCTTTTCCTTAGAAAAATGCCCCATTTTTTATCACTGATCCTAGAACAAAACTTTTGAATTTTTTTTGGATAATGGTACCGTACAACACTGATGGTGGCACCGCGCGGTGTATTTTTGAATGTCGTACGGCATTAGTGGGAAAATATTTTTGAATGCTCTGTTTTTTTGTTCAGGTGCTCTGTTCTTCTGAAAACCAGTGATGATTAATTACAGTTTCCCCCTTACCTCATATTCATGCGAATGGGTCCCCTTCATTTCTTTTATTATTTCAATTAAATGTTTATTTATGCTTTAAATGTTTTTATTGTGTTGGTTATTCCCTTAACATGTCATTTTATTGCAATTACCTAACTTGTTACTGTTATTTATTTCTTTAGAATAATCATTTTTATGTGAATAAAGTTTTTCAATAAAATATTTTCATAAAAATCCCACAAATATTTAGTAAAGACTGGGAAATTCCCGGAAGCGCGGGGTGCTTTTTCAAACAAAACCTTCCCCGCTCGTAACCTGGCTCCCGAACCCAAATCTTTATTTTTCGCAGATCAAACCCTCTTTCAGCGGCACAAGAGTCATTATTTTTTTTTAAACGGTTTCTCGGATACCAAATATTTTCCAAAATTAAGTCCCGGGTGGCGACTCTAAATTTTCTTTTTCCCTAAATCGCCCATTTTTCCAAACACAAAAAAGCATGGGCTGCTGACCGTCCACAATGACTCAAAATATAAAAATTCACCGGGAACAATTATAACATTTTAGTGATTTTTGTATTTGGTTGGTAGCGTTATTCACATTAATATATGAAATTTTGTGCATATGACTCGTTAATAGAGCTACTAAAGTTATTGTAGTTCCTAAACACCCTTTTAAAAATTCCTATAGCCGTCAAGGTGCGAACCTAGTTGGGATGTTGCCTCGTGTTGTGATGCCATTTTTGCCGTTCCCTTTAATCTTTACAACTTTTGTATTGATTAATAAAATTCTTTTTGCCGTTCAAAAAAAACTAGGGGAGACTTGCCATTTACCAAAATTAAAAAGCAAAATTCAAATGAGTTCCATATGAAAATAAAGGACAAGGACGGTCGAAAAAAGTAAAATAGTAGTGGTAGAGGCTACAACCGGACTTGTTCATGTGAGAGCCAAATTTGACCATGCATGTTTTTGACCATGGTTGAAGGAGTCTATTTGATTTATGTAAATCAACTTACAAGGGACCCAGGGCCGAATACCACTTTTTCCATATGTAAGCTCTTTTATTCACAAAACTAAAGAATTCCATTCAACATTGACAGGCTGCTATACTAACTGAAAATAAGAGCAAGTCTATTTTCTATATAAACTACTTACACTCCTAGCTTGCCTAACCAAGCAAGATTTTTTTCTCCAACAGTCACCAAAACACCACCACCCATGGAGGCCTTATCTCTCTCTCTAGTTCTTGTTTTCCTCTCTCTCGCTATTTCCCTCTTCGCTTTCCGACGCCGGTCTAATTCCGGCGTCAAGCTGCCCCGGGCAGCTTTGGGTGGCCGATCATGGGCGAATCGAGTTCTTATTTGGCAAGCCGGAAAATTTTGTGGGCGATAGGATGAAAAAGTACTCTCACGACATCTTCAAGACCAATATTCTTGGAGAGAAAACCGCGGTGATATGCGGTCCTAGCGGGAACAAGTTTCTCTTCTCCAATGAGCAGAAGCTCTTCACCGTATTCCGACCACATCCGATGCAGAAGCTATTCCGATCGTACAAGACAAATGCGCCTGCTCCACCGGTTCAAGCGCCACAAGGGGACGAAGTGAAATCAATCAGGACCCCCGGTTTTTTCAAGCCGGAGGCCCTGATGAGTTACTTGGCAAAAATGGACTCCATTACACAACAACAATTGGATATACATTGGGAAGGATTAAATGAGGTGAAAGTATTTCCACTCTCCAAGACAGTCACCTTGACACTTGCGTGTCGCTTCTTTTTGGGTATTGACAATCCAGAGCGTATCGCGAGGCTTCTTGGCCACTTCGACAGTATTACGTTAGGGATGCACTCGATCATTTTGAACATTCCGGGGACGATCTTTTATCGCGCTAACAAAGCTGCGGCTGCGATTCGGAAGGAGCTAGTGAGTGTGATCAAGGAGAAGAATGCCGCGATGGCGAAGGGAGCACCAATGCAGGACATATTGTCACATATGATTGTGGCCGCTGACCCTAAAGGAAATTTCATGCCAGAGGCTGAGATTGCAGATAAAATAATGGGTTTGAGAGTAGCAGGGTATAGTACTGTTTCTACCACCATAACTTTCTTCATGAAATATGTGGGTGAAAATTCAGATGTCTACAACGGAGTCCTATCAGGTACTAATAAAAAACCTGTCCTTTTTCCACTTTTTTTTTTTTCTTTCTCTCTGTTACTCTCTAAAGTGGTCCTGTTTGTTTCTGCATATTTGTACAGATTACACATGCATAGCAGTTACACTACAAATGTACCATTGAGTTTGCAATTTTACAGACTAGGAACATTCTAACACATGTGTTTCCCAATCGTACCACGCTATGCGTTTTGAAGGTTAATGGTATACCATCGAGTGATTAATGTTATGCCGAGAGACACTGTAACAAAAGTGAGTGATAAAATATTTTGCTATTTTGCAAAATGTTATGCCATGACATGGTAAAATGTTATGCATCATTTTGGTAAAAGTTGTCATTGAGGGGTTTGAAAATTTTCGGACCGCTTTTCCACAGTCTCTTCTCCTAAAACCAATTGGTGTTAGGAAAGGTTAAGTTTTTAGTATGACTTCGACATCGCACCCGCAAGTCTATTTTTAGAGCGGTAGCAGGGAACAAGGGCGGAGCTAGAACATGAATCTATCCTGGGCTAACTCAACACACACACACACACATATTTTTTTGGCTAAGCAATATATATATAGCAGGCCCATGAGGGATTTCACACTTTGCTAAAGTGCGGGACTCACATTTTCCGATCAAATTTTAACAATCCGAACCGTTTAATGTGTTCAAAATGTGTTTTTAAGGGTCCATGCAAGAAATCATAAAAAAAATGACCCGGAAGTGCTTAATCAGAGCAATTTTCGATGAAGTTTTCGTTTTGTATTTGCAGAGAGATAGTTCAGGGTTAGACTTCAGATTCAGTTCAGATCCGTCCACCACCCATTTTTTTGTTTTTGATTAAGTTTAGATTTTTTTTTTTGATTAGTTACGGATCAGTCCCTGGATTGTGGGTTGGGCTAAGTTTGGACTAAGATTTGAATGGCTTGGGATAAATTGTATTGGGCTAAAAGCTTACATATATATAATTATTTTTATTTTTATTTTTTGTTCCACTGGGCTGGAGCCCACCTTAGCCCAAAGGTGGCTCCGCCCTTGGCAGAGAATGACATTGTGTAACCAAATCCATGGGGTCATTCCGGGCCCAACAATCCCTCCCTCACTATTATGCTCCCGCAATTTGAACCCTTGACCTCGTGGCTCTGATACCACTTGTCGACAAGTGGTATCAAAGCGGTCACAGGGAGTGGTATTGTGTAACAATATCCATGGGGGCACTCCGGGTACCCGAAAAATGTTACGCCATTTAGTGGTTTTATTTACGCCATTGATGGTTTCTTGTTACGTTTTCTTAAAGTTAATGTTATGCGATTGAGTGGTTAATGTTACAAGGGGACACGATGTCTGGGAGTAAATTTTGTTCACCCTCGCTGAGCTGACCTAAATCGTTTAGTTTTTTCAGATTCATTTATTAGGAGACCATGATAAAATTCAATTCAATTGAACACCGGTAAGTGCTTCATCTAGGAATACATTTATTTTCTATTAAATTCTTGACTGAAAATTGAGCAGTTTGATCAAGCGCTTATAATTAACCAATATCTTATTAATAAATTCTTTCTCAGTCTCCGAACATATGAATTCAGCAAAATGAATAGTTTCGATTATCGTAGTAAGACACAGAACAAAGTGAGGGTAACAAAATTGCTCTCCACGTTGTCCTGAGATAAGGAGATATTGTAGCAGCTTTCTACTGAATAATCTTGAAGCTATCAGAATTCAGATGAGCGCAGGTGCAATAGAGAAGGCAAAATAGGAATGATAAAAAATCTTTATTGATTTTTGAAAGTGGACAAATAGTATGTGATATTCTGAAAGGGAGAACATTCTTTACATCGGCGGTGTAAACCAAAGTTTCCTCCAAATTTATTATGTTGCGCCGTGTGTCAAATAGTGGTCCCAAAATATAGAACATGAACACATGGCACAAGCCAATCGATTTGGAGGAAATTTTGGTTTACACCGCGAGTGTAAATAATGTTTTTCCATTCTGAAATGGAGAACATTCTTTACGCCGGTGGTGTAAACCAAAGTTTCCTCCAAATCTATTACGTTGCGCCGTGTGTCAAACAGTGGTCCCAAAATATAGAACATGGACACATGGCACAAGCCAATCGATTTGGAGGAAATTTTGGTTTAAACCGCTAGTGCAAAGAAGGTTTTTCCATTTTGAAAGGGAGAACATTCTTTATACCGGCGATGTATACCAAAGTTTCCTCCAAATCTATTACAAGAAATATAGTTTTTGGATAGTCTATAAGCTATAGCCAACCTTTTTTTTTAATAAAAACAGAGGCATTCTAAAATATAGTAAAGGACTAAAACTAATAAATAGACTATTTGGAATAAATTAAATATGTAACAACCCGGATTTTCGGAGGAAATTTTTTTTATTTATTTAATTCAATTGTTGCAATAACCCGAATTTTCGTAAATAAAAATTCGAATTATAATTTTAAAATAATAATTTTGTCGGAAAATTATTTAATCGTCGATCGATTTATTTTAATTAGTATTTATTCGTCCGCGTAATTACGTACACATGCCAAGGACGATACGGTAATTCAACTAGCATCTAACCCTAACCCTATGCTTATGTCACCCCACTTGTGTTACCTCCGCTTACATCATCACCTAGCCCTATCTAGAATTAAATGTCTAAGAATCCCATGGGATTCTCTCCAAAATTCCCTCCATTAATAAAAAGATTGAGAGGAAGGAGGGAAGAAGCTTCCTAAGTTACTTAGTCACTAAGAATAAGTACACTAGAAATTTCCTAGCACCTTCCTATATTCATTTATGACTAACTTTCCATTTATAGCAACCAATTTCCAATTTTGACCAAATCACCCAATTTTGACTTTCCAATTATGGCATATCTAGCCATTTAATGTGTTGTCTCTCTCAGGGAGACACAATCTACCTACTGACGCGCCTAGATTTACTAGCTATTAACTTCCCATCAATTGTCAGTACATTTTGCTCCGGAAGGTTACGTAGTCGCGTGTAACTTGCACTGTGAAATAAAACTAAGTGAATCCCCCTTGTACTATTAATGACGCAGCTATTAATAGCATGACGCGCCTAATAAGTAGCATGACGCACCTATAGATTTCATGAAGCGTCTATAGATATCGTAGCCTTTAGTAGCCTTTATTGCTTTGCAGTGTAAAATAACACAGGAAATATGGTTAGTCGCGTAGAGTTTACACTGCGGAACTTCGTAGTCATTATTTCCCCATGCATTATTGATCCTAGCTACTTACCTAGCGTCATCATCAACTTTATAGCCTCATGTCATTTAACAGTACGATTTGTTCCGGAAACCTACGTAGTCGCGTATAACCGGCACTGCGAAACTTGACTAGGTGAATTCACCTTATGCCTATAAATGACGCACCTATTTATAGCATGACGCGCCTAGGGATTCCGTGACGCACCTAGAGATCTAGTAGCCTCATAGCCTTTATCTCCCCGCAGTACAATTTACTCCGACAAAGTAGGTAGTCGCGTAGAAAGTGAACAGAACGGTTACGTAGTCACATTATTTTCCCTAGCATTATTGTCCTAGCATGACGCACCTAGATTTTATGACACGCCTATAGATATGGTACCTTAATAGCCTTATGTTCCTTAGTCAGTATAGATTAGTCCGGAAACTAGCCTATCGCGTAGAAATTGCACCGGAAAGACCCGTAGTCACTCTGGCATTACTAGACTAGTCATTAATTACCCTTGGGAGAATATATTCCTTCATTATGATTGCGTCATAAGATATTATTGCGTCATAGATAAAATCTTAGCCTTATTAGCCTTGTGCTTATTTGCAGTGCAAATTAGTACCGGAAATGTAGTTAGTCGCGTATTTCTGCACTGTGAAAAGTGACTAGGTGAATCTCCCCCCTTGATTCATGAACCCAAGGCTATGAATCAATAGCCTTGAGCCTATTA
>JAXBDA010008606.1:0-14439 GCA_036023075.1 Gaultheria prostrata | reverse complement strand
TATATTTTAAAAATTATATATAATAAAAATCTCACGGTCCGGATCGGTTAATCCACGGTTTCAAAATCGGAATCCGTGTCCGGACCTCAAGTCACGGTTTATTATTTTTTAAATCCGTGTCCGAACCATTAATTCACGGTTAAAATCCAAAACATGGGGATCGGTTCGTTCCGGACCGGATTCACGGTTCATCGGTTTTTTTGTGCAGCCCTAATCAAGAACATGACAGCTTTTTATTTTGTTTCTTCTTCCAACCTTGTTTCCCTTCCAGCTTTGATCACATCTTTGCTAAAATTTTGGTCGCCTCTTTTGAAAAGACGAAATAACCCTCACATATATGTCATTTTTTGGTATAAGCAAACCACCACCCAACTAGAGGTATAGGTCGGTTGATTAGGTTGTCCATAAGCTCCTTCCTTTTTCGCCGCCCCTCCCTACTTCATCATATGAGTTGTCACTAGGAACTTCTTCACCTAGCGAGAAGAAAATGAATTTTGTGTTTTGTGGTCACTAAAAGGCTAACCAAACGCGCATTTAGAAGCTGCCCCGACACATGTATGTGTTCATATAGGGGGGTCATATCATTTGGTGCTTTAGTTGATTAAACTTTAAAGTAATGGTGTGAGAAGAATAATTGTTGGTCTTTGGCGCGCACTGCACTTGTGCATGCACCTTTGTTGTGGCTTACACTATACATTTTGGAGGCTTAAGTATGGCCTTCTATAGAATCGTAGTTAGTTTTTGATAAGTTGCAATTTCCATGGTTCAACAAAGTGTTGCAAGCAATGATCTTTTGTTTGATTGCGAAGTGGCCTGATCGTTTGTTAGATTTCCATTTACGTATCTGTAGGTTTGTCTTTCTGTAGGAAATATTTGTCAATTCAGTAGGTAATGTGAATGTCAACATCTTTATCTGTAAGGGGTTAAGGAAAGTTTATCTTATCCATGACTAACTTACTCCAAATGTTTTGAATTAATTGAGCAGATTTTTACAATTGGAACCGGGTGAAACTCAGATATTGTGATGGAGCGTCTTTTGCTGGAGATGCTAAGTTTGACAATGGGGTACAACTCTAATCATTTTTCTTCAGTTGTTGCATTATGGTTGCATCCATTATTACCATTGCTCTTAATTCAAGATAGTTGGAGCAGTTGGTCCGAAATTGAATCATTACATACCATATTCCCCCTTGCTTGACTTTAATCTTTTCTTTTTTGTTCCATTTGTATATTTGAGGATGAAATGTTGGCTTACTTTTCCAAAATTTTCCATGTTATGCTTGGCGTAATCACAAGGCAATAGTTAGATAGATCCTATAGTTCTTGTTTATGTGAATGCTTATGACCATTAAAATAATTCCATGGCATGATGGAAAACGGCTAGGGTGCTAGACCATACATGGATGATACGTTTTAGTAGATAAGTATGTGACGTTGTAAATGCACCATAAGTCACTTAACAGAATTCTTTCATTTATTTTTTCAGTCAGATTTTTATACCATGGTAAAACTTTGCGCACTGTGTTGAAATTTTTTTTTTGCAGCTAACGCTGCAAAAAAAAAAAAAAAATCAAACGTCAGTAGGTTTAGTTGGTAGGTGGATACATCTAGACAATGTCATGCTCTCTTATACCTATTGCTCATTTCATGTTGCTGCTTGATTTGTTTGGATTTTGGATGAATAAGGCTAGGTAATTTGCAAATATGCAGAGATCTAGAAAAGAATGCTAGCATTTCGTTACGACTACAGCAGCTTTTGGTTTTTCATCATAGAAAATTTAGCAATTAAGCCAAAGTGAACTGGCAGTACTGTGGTTTAATTCTTTAAAAAAAAAATGGAACTTATCACCTTCACCAAACTCAAATTCCTCCGCGAAGTTTTGTTATTTTCTTTCCATCTTAGTTGTAATGCCCATTTTGACTTGGTGAAGAAAATTTCCTAGGGAAGATCAAATTTTGACCACATCATCACCACGGAGAAGGAGTGATGCAATTAAATCTTTAATTTCTGCCTTCTATTAGCTGAGCATCTTTATTGTGCATATGTAGAACAGACATCATTGCTTTACTTTAGAGGGCAAAGGATCTGGAAGGCAATCATTCATGACCTTCTCCCCAAGGGTTTGGCGAGTGCAAAAAAGGTATTTCAATCCCAGATTCCAGATTTCTGAATAGAAAGACGCAGGACTTAAGACAAGAACCATATTTGTATTTTGTAAAAACGAAAGGTATGCCTTCTTTGCAGCCTTGTATGTATGCCTGTCTCCATTGAATCTCTCATTTACCAAAAAAAAAATTACGAGCCATGAGACCTACCGTAAGAAATTAAGAACGCCTTGATAGAATGGGCTTATAAATCATAATTGGCTGTTTCTAAGATCAATGATCTCAAATTAAGAACTCATTTATAGATTGGGCTTATAAATCATAATTGGCTGTTTCTAAGATTGGTGATCTCGATCCACTCTCTATTACTGTTTATTGACATAGTAACATGATGGTTCTAAAATTTGGGTGAAAAGTGTTTGAAATTAGAAAATTAACAAGATGGATGAATGCAAGTGGACTTGTACTTTAAACAAGAGCAGAGCTAATCTGCAATTCAAATTGTAGGCATTGCTTTCAGGGTGCTCTGCTGGAGGGCTGGCATCTTTTCTGCACTGTGACAACTTCACCAGTTACCTACCGAGGAATGCTAGTGTCAAATGCTTAAGTGATGCTGGATTTTTTTTGGACGAGTAAGCTCGTCTTCCTTACAAATCTAAACTGTAGTATTTTCCAGCCCCACTGAAATGTTAGTTTTTGCCCTGTCCTTGCAGAAGAGACATTAGTTTGAAACACACTTTTAGATCCTTCTATGAAGACCTCGTTTCTTTACAGGTAAATGCTTCATATAATCAACTAAGTATTGGAAAAATTCATGTCCAAATGATAGTTATATGCTCAGATAACCTGGATAATGAATACTTCTAACTGAATATCAAAGATTCCAAAATGCTCATGGTTATCAGAAGAGTTTTTCCGATTCTTTTGCCGTTATCAATTAGTTTATCTTTAGAGGGATTTACAAGGCTTTTGACATAGTGAAAATGCACCTAAAATGGTTTTAGAAGCTCCAAACCATTGATGATCATATTTCTACTGCATTTGATGTTTGAGTATCGTAGGTGTTCTATTCACGTGTGAAAATTACGTGACAGGGTGTAGAACAGAATCTGGACAAAAACTGCACAAGTTCCCTTTACAGTCCAAATCGAGTATGATTTCTAAAAGCAATGCTTTCTTGTATTTCACTGAAAACCTGGTTTTGTATGTCAGGTTCTGACAAGTATTCAACTTTTTTCTGCAGTGTTTCTTCCCGCAGTATGCACTGCCATTCATTAGAACACCATTTTTCATCTTAAACTCCGCATATGATGTGTTCCAGGTAAGAAAAAACTGAAGTCCCATGACTTACTCTTTTAGTGTTTGCGATGAATTGGTGAGGACTGAGGAGTTTGCTAAAACTTCACTGTGAACAGTTCCACAACATATTGGTCCCTTCTTCCGCTGATACACACGGACACTGGAGCCACTGCAAGCTTAATCCAGCAGCATGTAACACTATCCAAATAGACGTATTGCAAGGTTATTTTGGTTGTTTCTCATTCTTCCTTCGAGTAAATTTCTTTTTGAAGCTGCTTGATTATATTCAACTTATAGTGAACATGTCTATTAATATGAATTCGCGAACTTCATTAATTTTGCATATGTTTATACATTTTGTATTTCTATTCTTCAGAGTTCAGAAGAGATATGCTCGTGGCTTTGAGGTTATTCTACGTATACTCAAGAAGAGGGGGGATGTTCATAAACTCGTGTTTCGCTCATTGCCAAAGTGAGTCTCAAGATACATGGTTTGCGGCAGATTCCCCCAGAGTTCACAATAAGGTTTACATACGAACCCTGTCTCTTATTAGGCATGTTTGTGCTGTAGATATCTACCCAATTAAGAAAAGCTCAAAAAGACTAGTAAATGAAAAAATAGCATTCTTAATCTCATCCAAACTTAATTTGCAAAGGGTATTGAAAACTGAGTTGTCCCTTTAGGTTTTATGGACCATCGCCCGTCAATCTGATTGATTTCACATATGAAATTCAGTTTTTAAACCTAATGTGGCTTGCGTACAAACCAAACCAAACCGAGCCTTATGTCCCAATCGATTGGGGTTGGCTACATGAATCCTTTTCACCTAATGTGGCTTACATATTCACTAACATACCGTTAAAATTTCTGCTAGACTATTGCAGAAGCAGTTGGTGATTGGTACTTTGGGAGAAGGGTGACAAAGGAAATTGACTGTGCATATCCTTGTGACTCTACCTGCCATAACTTAATTGGCTGAGACCGAAGATTCAGGTATCGCGTTCTAATTAACATTTAAGCTGGTGATGATTTTCAAAAGTAGCAGTTGTAGTGCATGGAGTGTTTTCTTAATGTATTGCATTGTATAATCTTGTAGGTCAAATTAATGAGCTTGGGAATATTGAAAAGTACTACCAAGAATCTCTGAAGAACAAACCTGATACAGAGTATTTGACGACAGTTATTGAGAATTTTTTTAGAATATAGCATGTAGTATAGTTCCCAATTTGTTTATTTTTATATGTCAATCTCTTCAGCCAATAATGAAATTCTGATTTTTTTTTTCATCTCTGTATGAGAAATTCGTACAACATTCGTACTTGTACTAAAAGAGCAGGTTTGTAGGAAATGTCCATTAATTTATTTTTGTTCAAAAAAACATTATTTTGTGTATTTCAAGACCTTCATGGAGTTGAAACTCGTTAAACTTTGTGGATGGTTTGAATGTTTTGATTATTCTCCAAGAAGAAGGCTCTTCCGATATCAAATGATGAGATCATTGATACAATAAACTTTAACATGTATGTAGACAATTCGCTTAACTCCAAGAAGAAGGCTCTTCCGATATTAAATGCATGAGATCATTGATACAATAAACTTTGACCTGTATGTGGACGATTCGCTTAACTTTGCTAACATATTTGTAAAAGTATTGCTATCTACTTTACATTGGAGCAGCTAACTAAAATACTACCTTACTTCAGGCTTTTTGAGATAGACAGGAAAAAAACTATAGTGGTTGAAGTATTAGGGGCAGTCCCTGAGCAGGCCTAAGGGAGAGCATGATAGAGGGAGAATGGCAATAGCCTGGGGATAGAGAAAAGGAAAACCTAGTGAGAATTAGAGTCAAGACAATCTTGTACTCCATCATGCTCAAGTTTCTACCCACACACATTCTCCCTCCAAACCCAAATGGCAAAAAACCCATCTTGTGCTTGCACCCGCCGTGCAAGTTGTCGCTAAACCTCTCTGGCTTGAACTCATAGACGTCGTCGCCCCAAAGGCCCTCGTCATGGTGCATTCCTACAACATCGATCCACATGTTGGTTCCGTTAGGGATAACAACATCGTCCACTCCGATATCTTCTCTCGCTTGTCTTTGTACGTTTGGCGCCGGTGAGTATAGCCGTAAAACTTCGTTCATAACCCATCCCATCTGCAACGAAAATGTTTTCAATTTTTTGTTAGTGACACCATAGTTGAGAAGAAGATCAAGAAAAAAAAAATAGTTATACGAAAAATAGATTAAATCAACCTAGATGAAATGCCTGCAAAGGATAAAATTAAGTGAATCTAGGTATAACTTAATTCAGCAGAGCAAGAGATTTTCTCCAAATCAAACTACTCGAATCTCTTACATCTAGGATATGTGGTAGAATAAACTTTTCTTCTACGTAAAATGAGAATCAACAGTGCTACGTACACACCAATCAACTACATCTCCAATCACAACCCTCTCACATTTTTGTTGGACCTACATATAGGAATATGAGGCCGATGTAAACACGTGAAAATTGTGGTTGGAGTTGGTTAGTGTGTACCTATCATTTTTCTTTTCGTTATAATTAGATGTTCGGGTTCACTTAATACACACAAGGACGGTGATGGTCTGTGGTAACGTAAAGCTAAATGCTTGGCCGGTTATAGCCCACCATAACCAACCATATGAGCCAGGCTCTATATACACAACTGTTTGTGGTCCTCAAAATTTTGGCGGGGGTAAAAAATAATTGGATTGGGGTTCCACCACGCCTCCACAAATTGGTCAATTCATGACCAATCATGACGTGGGTTTCCACTGATATGACATAATCAAAAGATTGTCAAGCGGGTCCCATTATCCCCCCCAAACATTCTCTTTGTGCCAGCCAACGCGTACGTGGACTAGACCCTCTGCTTCAAATCCTATGTCTGACTTTTCACTCTCTTTGTTTGAAGGTTGAAATCAGGTCATAGTCAAGAAAAATGGTCTCACAAAAAATAAAATAAAAACTATATGTTATTCTATAGTACAAAATAATGAGAAAATTTTGGGTGCAAATTGGGTATAGGCCACGTTGTGCCCTTGCACCACGTGGTACCCAATTTGCACCCAAAATTTTCTCCAAAATAATGACCTAACAAACATCACTTGACATGCAAGAAAAACCAAGATTCTCATGCTGTCAGTGAAATATGATGAAGGAATTTGAGAAAATACGTGATTATAGAGACTTCGGATCCTCCAAACTTTCATCCATAACCACACGCCTCAAATTTATAATCTCCTAATTAAACTCAAACTCTGTGAAAATGAGCTGTGTATTGAATTAATAATACGTGCTTTATGATTCGTGTGACACGGACACATCTTTGATACGGGGTGCAAATATGGTCATTCTAATTCCTAGGATCCACGAATTGTCGCCTCATAAATATGAATAACAGTCAGATAACGTGCATTGAATTGCAGGAAAAGAGGAGTAAAATTTGACCTTCTTTAGACCAGCAAGCACGGTGGCATCAATCTCTCCATTTCCAACCACGTTTTTTATCTCTTCCCGAAGTTGATCTTGCCACTCCCTATGCTCTGCCAAAAGCAGCATAGTCCACGTCAGCGCCAACGCCGTCGTTTCATGCCCAGCAAAGAAGAACGTCTTGCACTCATCCACCAGCTCCCGCGTCGTCAATGCCGTCCCCCGACGCCCGTCCACCCGGTTTTCCGACAACAGAATCCCCAGCAAATCGGTCTGGGTATCATTGACTCGGAGGGAATTCGATTTCCTTCGAGCCGTTATGATTTCGGTGAGGAGGAAATCGATTTCCCTCCCGAGTTTTTGGGCAGCTAGGGTTTGTTTGGGGGACATGAACTTACTGAACGGGACCCCCACGTACCGGTTCGAATTGAAGAGCGTCAGTTGCATCGCGCGGAGTTTGTCCAACACTTTACGGCCGTTTTCGTAGCCGATACCGAAGCTTGATTTCGCAATGATTTCGCCGGCGGTGCTCGTGATTTCTCTCTCTACGTCAATTTCCGGGGTTCCGGAGGCGACGAGGGAGGTCCATCGGTCTAGCATGTTTGTTGTGGATTCCACCATTAAGCTTGACATAGCCTGTTGGTCAAGAAATTGTTATTTAGTGATTTGGTAGGGCAGTGACATTTAGAAATTGTTATTTTGTGAATTGGACAAGTGGTTCGATGGTTGTGTAAACGTAACAAAACAAAAAAATTATGTGAAAATGTGGCCGAAAATGGATTAAGACAAGTGGAATGTTCGCCCCGATAAATAAACTTCTTCTTAATAAACTTAATATACCCTTGATCAAGTTTTTCTTAATAAACTCTTTGCCGAGCAAAAAACAATGTCCGCCCCGATAAATGAATGCAGCACTGTCAACATGCACAATACTTTTAAACATTTTGTGAAACAAATTATGGGATTGATAAAATGTTTTGGCAATAAATGTCTCTCGAAATTGGAACAAGAATCAAAATAAGAAAGAGAGAGAAATTAACCTTCAAATTGGCTGGAGTGAATGCTGGAGTGATGACATGTCTATGACGAACCCATTCTTCTCCTTCAACCATAACCAAACCATTACCAAACATTGGTTCTCTATCATTTTGGAACACAGTGGGCTTTCCCCAGCTTTTTCCCATCACACCCGCAGACATCTTCTTCAAAAACTCAGGATCCGCGATATACAGAAACGGCTCCGTGCCCAACCAGTATATAAACACCTTCCCTGCACGTAACATAAATTGAAATAGAAATTTATCAGTAACAAAATTAATAACAAAAAAAAACCATCGAAATCGAAAGTGATCAAGACTCACCATGAGATTTCTGCCACTTAGCAAAGAAAGGAAACACAGTAGAATGGATATCATGGGTGATATTTGAAGATGGAGATGAAGAATTCGTAGTATTTTTTTTCTCTGTCATATCACCAATATTTCCCAGGGGAAAATTTGGAGTTGGACCACCAAACCCATTTCCCCTAAGCTTGTGATATGCCTTATTAGGCAAAATCCAGCATGAATACAATACCCTCCACAGTATGTAAACAAGAAACAAACTTATGGCTGTGCCAAGAGCTTGAGCCAAGTTATAAAAACTCATCTCTCTCTCTCTCTCTCTAAAATAGATATGTATATATAGGTTTCTCTCTCTAAATATTATTTTGAAGTAGGTGAGATAGATCTCCTTATGCGATTGATGGATGTTTGGGAGGAGTGATCATATAGCATGGGTATTTATAGAGAGGGAGAGAATGGGAACATGCAAGAATTAATGTCAAAGGATTGACTAAAAAAGTAAGAGCCCCCACATAATTTAATACTATGAACAGCCTTTGAGATTTGATTTGATTTGATATCCTGGGTGCTTTCTGTTTTGGATTTTCCTGATGTCCTTGTTGATCGGGAATCGTATATGTGATAGACGATTTATTTGAGGGGAGAATCGTTTTCATGGGGACTACATCCAAGGGAAGGACTTGCGAAAAAATAGCTTGACGTGAGGATGTTATTTTTTTAATGTGAAAATTAAAAAGAAGTGAAAAATGAAGAGGTCATCTCATTCTAAACCTCAATCATGTTATCCATTCGATCTCTATCGGAACACACCGTCTTTATAGAGTGAAACACGCTCTACATCTTCTTAATCTGAAACGACTGAGAGGAAAAAAGTTTCCTTTTTTTGGCTACAACCAATAACAGATCCAGTGGAACGAGACGGGGCCTAGACCAATTCGGGTTCCAATAATGCTAGGGACACACCAGCCTACCACACCAGCTTACGTGGCACTGCATGTTATGTCACGCATGCTGGTGTGGTTGATAGTGTGGTAGGTAGTGTGTCTCTAGCATTATTGTTCGGGCCTGATCATATCACCTCCCAATTCATGGCTGTGGTTTAATTCCAGTTTGTGCGGCTCAAACCGAGTACACAACATTGGAAAAATTCTTAATCTATATAATTAATACTTAGTGTTTTCCGGCCAAATATTTGTAGTTATGTATAAAATAATAATGGTCAAACATAAATATGAAAGTCAGAGCTGGTCAAAGGATCAATCACTTTTTTTTTTCTTTCTTTTCCACGACATTCTCATTTATTTATTCTAATTTCACACTAAAAATCAAAAGTTAGTTTTACTTAGATGAAACAATAGAAATGTCGTGCATAGGAATTCAAGACTTTCACAATTTCTTTTCTACCTTTGGAATTTTTTTCACCAACATTTCCCTCTTTTGTATGTCTTTTCTTCGTACCTTTTTGCTTTGTGGTTTCCTTGTTTTCCTTTCTTTGTGTTCCACAATGGTGACCCCAAAGCTCGACGAAAAGTTGATAAGATAAGAAAATGCTGCAATTTATTTACCTTTCAAACTTATCTCGATTTAACAGTTTTTTTAAAAAAAAAAAATCTTATCTCGTTTTTAATTTTCCAAAAATCGTGGCAGCCTCCACGGCTAATATGAAGACACTTAGAAATAAGGGTGTAAACTAGAGCTAAGCTGAGCATTGTAGATAGGGTTGGTCATTTCCTCCGATCCGTCCGGATCCGATCCCTGATCCGAACTGTTCGGCAATATGGAGATTGTTTGGAGATTGAATAAGATATGAGGATTTTTTTTGAAAATGTTTGGGGAACGGGTAGGGGTGGAGATAGGCATGTCCCCGATCCATCACTGTCCCGCTCCGCCCCATCCTCAAATTCCCGAAATATAGGGATCTATTCATGAGTTATGAAACTTTGGGATCTCACTAAAATTTCTCCAAAAATATGGGGTCAGACTAAATTTTCTGGAAACATAATTGAATTTTAATTATGTTTGGGTTTTCTCTTGATGGCAATCAGTATTGTGCTTTGGATACTTGTCATTTGCTGCCGGTTTATGGCCGGTGCTTCGATATTGTCTTCCATTTCCTCGTAGATGCTTGCTTTTGTAAAACTGTTGGGAACATGCAAGGATTGCTTCCTATTTGCTTTTGTAATATGTAACTGAGATTCTAGTAATTTGTAATTGGAATTTTAACATTTAACTTGTAACTGAGATTCTAGTAATTTGTAATTGGAATTTTAACTTTAACTTGTAACTGAGATTTTAGTAATCTATTTTTTTTTTTAAATGATTGGATTCGCGAATCCCCGTTTCCCATTTGGAGTGGGGATGGAGGATAAAAATAAAGTGCCATTGGGGATCGGGTAGGGGATGGATATGGGGAAGGGGTTTGGGGATCGAGGGTGGATATAGTATTCTCCGGCCCCGATCCGTCCCCATGCCCATCCCTATTTCTAGAGCTCGAGCTCGGCTCTTTTAGTAAACAAGCCAAAAATCGAGCCAAGCCAAGGTAAGTTACTTAATGATCCTCTTTAAATGAGCCGAGCTTTACCGAACTCGTTTACTAAACGAGCTTAAAACTCAAGCTCGAGCTCGGCTTGATTACTAAACTAGCCAAGCCAAGCCACGAACAGCTCGTGAGCAGCTCGGTTCGCTTGCAGCCCTACTTAAGTATTTAAAATCTCAATACTCCTTTTGCATGCATTTACTCATTTTTACATGTTAAACCATTTCTTTTAATACAATTGGACGGTAACTACCCAACACATTTAATTTTGGTGGTCAAAATTCCACGAATACCATTTCCGCTGATCAGTCTTCAACAGCCGTAAATATAGGCGTGAAAGCAATGCTAGCTACAAACACAAACTTAAAAGACACAGATCCGATCACTTCAAAAAAAAAAAAAAAAGGAGACACAGATCCGGAAAAATCTGAGTCCAGAACTGTTCGACTCACATATACACACAGTTCCAAATACAATTGTATCCAAGCCTTTGTATTAAAATTGTGTCCCCATACTTCTCCTAGTGATAAACTAGGTAGTAAGCTTCAAAACCTAAATTGGATGGTTATTAGCATTTTACTAGAAAGGTGTGACCATAAACTAATAGAAAGAATACTTTGTTGTGCCGAAATTCGAAGTATGAGAATATAAACGAATCAATAAGGAAAAATGAAACACAAGATTTACGTGGTTTCCCTTAGGCACGAAACAAGGAGGTACATCTACAGGGAAAGAGCAAAAAGATTCATTATAAACGGAGAGAATACACCGAGCCGGCTATACCATAACTCAATTTGAAGCACCCAATAAATATCTAGGGACAAATCTCTAGCGGAACCAAATAGGGATAATCAAACCCTAGGTGAAACCCAATAGAGCATCAAACATCTCACAAATAAGATAGAGACAAATACCAAACTCCCTAATACCTAATCCCTTGAAAAAACCAACAATGGACAAAACCCTAATTTTCTACCAAGGACCCCATGGGGGCTCTCTCGACGGGATTCACTCAAGAAGTCTAAACCCTCACAGCCCCCAGGGCTGTTATGTTTAAGAAAACACAGAAACTAGGTCAAAAAAACCCCAAAAATGCGCAACCCAGCGTTAAAATGCGTACATTCCGTATCCGACTGCCCAAACAGATTTGACTCCCGTCCAGACGAGAAAAAGGGAGAGCAAAACGACTCTTAGGCTGAGAGCTGGTCCGGCTGTGGACCATATTAAGCCGAAACAGAAAACCTGCGTCCAACAACTTCTGTGCTCTCTTCGAACGCTGAATTCAAGACAAATCTCCAACACACTTAACAGTAGCAAGTACTCTTTTCGTCCCCATTTGTTATTCATTTCTAAGAATCCTACCTATTAAGGTGATATTATCCTTAAACTGTAGTACTTTATAGATATGACTCTCTCTTAATCGTTGAGAACTAAGTTTCTTTTTGGATGCAAATTTGTTTATAACAGAAAAGGGTAAAGAGTAAAATGGTTAAGTTTTTCTTCTTCTTTTTTCATTCAATATACATTAGTGGGGGAGTTAATGAGTTAGTCCAGAGAGGATCTAGAAGCTATCCATAGTCTTAAACTCCAAATGCCTCTGTCAAGGCTCGAACCCTGGTCTCGCTTGTGGAAGAATTATGAGATAATCGCTAGGCTACAAGCCCTTGGTTAATGATTAAGTTGTGCCCGTTCATTTTTACAAGGGACTTTTTTTTTACGATAGTAAAAATATAAAAATTGATTAGTTAATTAGTGGGGAATAGATTGATGATTGTTATAACCAGGACAAAGTGAACTCATGACTAAACATCAAATTGTTGACCAAAAACTTGGAATATTTTGATTAATCTTGTTTGTACGTTCAAAGAAAATTAAGGAGAATCATTGAGGATTTCGAAGTTTGAAATCCATAGGTGACTTTGGTGGTTGAGAACGGACATTTTCTGATCAAAGAACTTTGAAAGTTGAACTAATTGGCATCTCCTTGCACAGTTGCATGTGCTCCTATATGTACGTGCAGTTGTTTTGACACTGGTGCATGCTAGCTACTACTCTCTCCATTTTTTTTAAATGTCCCTTTTAAAAAATATGTATTTTTATGGACGTTAAAAAATATATTTTATTAAACAAAGCTCATCGGATAGTATTGCAAACAGAAACAAAACTCTATTAAACAAAACTCAGGCAATTTGGGCAGTCAACATAGGTATCGGTTATGAGGGGATGAGGATGAAGTTATTAGTAAAATGCTGAATTGAGAGCTCAAGACATAGGAAGAGCTAATTGTCAGCTCTGATTTCGTGTGCTGCAGTTTCATCTTTGCTGCTTTAGGTGGTGTGGTTCTACGGTCTGGGGAGTTTTGGTGTTCTTGTGTTTTTTTGCTCTTTTTAATTTTGTTTGATGTTTTAGTGTTGGGGTTTAGGTATGGGTGCAGGTGTAGGTTGTTTTTGTTTGTTTGTTTGGTTGGTTGTCTTTTTGTCAACCTTCCAATCTTTTAGGTCTCGAGAGGCATATGATTTGCCGTCGGGTGGGGTTCCAACCTCGTTGGGATGTTGTTCCTCGCTTTGATATTTCTCTCTTGCCCCGTTTAATTTTGCATCTTTGATATTTGATTAATAAAAAAAATTCCATTTAAAAAAAAATTAAAAATATACTATTGTAGAATATTTTTAAATTTTTTTTGCTTCATACTGTATTAAAGTTCTCAATGTGTACTTTAATTTGGTGTAAAACAAATTAAAAAATTATAAGGAGAAATATTTTTTTTAAGGATTTGAAATGACACGTACTCCTACAGTGGACATTTAAAAAGGGACGGAAGGAATAGTATAACAAAAACACAGTTCCGAATATTTACTCTATACTCATAGAAAAGTTGAATCCTACATAAATATTCCAAATGGACCTCAGCCTTGCTATTGTGAGCAATATGTCAGCTTTAGAAATTTGTACCAGGGTATTTAGAAATTACATTAACTCCACTAACTCAATTAACCACTAATAGATGCATAAAATTTGATTTATCAATCTAAATATTGCGTCCAAAAAAATAAAGATGCACTTGTGATGTAATTCAGTTGAGTACAAAATAAAGATATGTAATTACTTTCTCTCTTTAACTTTTTGCTTTCAGAGTTGGAATTGGCCGTGCGTAGCTTGTCTATACCCTATTACGATCACACTGGCATTTTTTTTTGTCATTCGTCATTCCTAATCTATTATATAGGGGATAATACACGTCTCGACTCAAGACTTAATGAGAATCATGAATTTATTTTAAGTATATAACAAGAGAATGAAAAACAGATTAAGAATAAAGATATGGAAAAGAGATTTTCCCCGTCATTTTTCTTTCAGTTGATGAAAGTCTATCGTCAGCTGATTCATGACCAAATGTAGCCTCTCTCAGAGTACTCACTCTATTGTTTGTTTTAAAAAATATCGTACGTTGTACTTAATTTATTTTTAAATAGTACTAATATTCTACCGTTAACTTATTGGGTGGACGATAAAACTAGTCTTTTACAGGTAAGAGTGCATTCTTACCGTTAAAAGTGTTTGCACTCTTACGGGTAAGAATGCTGTGGGGGGACCTGTCCCGGTGTGACCCCTTTGGACCGCCCTGGACGCTGAAAGCAGGGGGGAGCCGCTGTGGCCTCGCCGTGATCCTGGCCGCTGAAGGGAGGGCGAGCAACCTGC
>JAXBDA010008605.1:0-14440 GCA_036023075.1 Gaultheria prostrata | reverse complement strand
TTTCAGTAGTAAGAGGGTGGAGTGTGGTGTTGGTGTTGGTGGGTGGAGGATTGGAGAGTGGGAGGATGATTTTTGAAGTGTATGTATACATATATGTGTGTATGTGTACAAATATGGCTTGTGTATATGTATAAGAGTGTATAATTATGTATGAAATGAATTTATAAAAATGCAATGCTCGTGATTAAAAAGTAAACGTGTCTTAGGGTCGAATTTGTAGTAAATAAGAAGTATTAGGGTGTAAACCGAAGTAATTGGAAATTAATGGTCCTAAGTGCAATTAGAAATTTAATAACGAAATTAAAGTAATAAAAACAAAATTAAATAATCCTAAATTTTATTAAAATTTTCGGATTATTACATTTTTTCTGGTCAAGATTTTAATTGTATTTTTATTTTCATCACGGTAGAGACATTATTTTGTTTTTCATGAACAATCACGTACTCAATCAATACTGGTCAGTCATGTACCCACTTGTGTGGCTTGTTCCCAACAAGCAGGGACGGAGCTAGGATATCAATTCAGAAGTGACACCTAAAATCAATATTCTCTCTCCCTCCGTCCCATAATAAAGATAGTCTACTACTACCTCCGTCCCTTTTTAAATGATCCGCTTGGGAAACGTGTATTTTTGTTGACGTTAAAAAAGGCACCTCCGTAAAACGTTTTTAAGTTTTTTTTTTGCACCAAATTAAAGTACTCAATGAGCACTTTAATTTGATATAAAAAAATTTAAAAAATCGTATAGAGAAATATGTTTTCTAGGGGTTTGAAATTGCACGTATTTCCGTATGGATCATTTAAAAAGGGACGGAGGGAGTATATAAAACGACATGTAATTTTTAGATAATAAGCTTAGTTATTTATTTATTTATTTTGTCATTCGATATACATCAGTGATGCGTTAGCGGAGGAGTTAGTGAGTTAGTCTAGAGGGGGTCTAGAAGCTATCCATAGCCATAAATCCCAAACACCTCTGTCGAGGCTCGAATCCTGGTCTCACTTGTGGAAAAATCAAGAGATAACCACTAGGCTAGAAGCCTTGGTTAGATAATAAGCTTAGTTAGTTCAATAATTTGGTGTGAAGAAAAATAAGAAATTATGAACGGAGGTGGTTTATTCTTTTATCCGAAAGGTGCTTTATTTATTTATCCAAAAATTGGACATTTTTTAGTAGTGGACTATTTTTACAGGCAGATGGCATACTATAAAAAAATACAAATGTAAGGTTATTTGTGTATAACACTTAAAGAGATACACATTCTCATGTGTTAATCATCTAGCGACATACTTTTAATACCAAAAAATTCTACATTATTATCGATTAATCACTCTTAAACATGCTCTTTTTTTTTTTTTGGATGAATAGAGAGAATTGCATTAAACCATAGGAGTTTACAGCCGCCAACAACACCACAAATAAAACAACAACTAAAAACAACATAAAAGATTCTATCCACCGCCGTCTCCTGTATTCGTGTGACGCACAAAATAAGAGATGGCATGCTGGGCAAGGTCATGAGCCCGCTGGATCTCTTTTTGGGAAGCCTTGGAAATTCGATAAAAAGTCAACTTCAAAATCTCCTCCTTGATATTGTGTAGTAAAAAAACGTCATTGCAATGACACTCAATCCTCCCTGCAATCTACATAATGGCGTTAAGCAGTCAGAAAATACGTATACGATATTGCAATTATGAGCCAAAGACCACCTAAGAGCTTCCTGAACAGCAAGTAGTTCTAAACGGAGGGGGCTAGAGCTATAAGACGGAATAGCCTATTGAGTCGGGAGATATCCATTAGACAAGCTAGTAGTGAACCCTCAACCGCACCAAGTATGTCCATCCTTCAAAGCTCCATTTACGTGAAGAATACAAGAATTCTTAAACATGCTTAGTACTGAAAATAATATAAACAAAGTTTTGAAAAGTGACACTATTTTTGCAATATAAAAATATTATTTTGGGGACCGGGAGTGGCACGTGCCACCCCGCCCCCCTTCAGTGCTCCGTCTCTGCCGACAAGATAAAAATTAAGTTTTCACGAATCCGCACTTTCAGGCAAACTAAATCATCTCTCCTAGACTCCCTTCGTTTTGATATTAGCACATACACCATTACCAATAATATATCATCTCAGCCAAAGGTCTTAAGACGGTCAGCGATCCAATAAAATAGGCCTGATTTTGATGTTTAGCACGAGATGTCAAAAAACCTTGGACTGCTAATATTAAAAAAATTGAAGCTGATGCATAGGTGATCGATCAAATTAGATACAATCGAGGATTCGATTGGATTCTTACAATTTTCTCCAACTAAAATACATGGAGAAAGTATCAACCGCTATCATCGTAATATTATTACATGTTGATGTCACCGTCGAATGAGATGCTCATTGTTTTTTCGGGTATAAAATCGCAGGAACGCAAAATCTTGGCATACATATCCTGATACTTTACTCCATAAAATAAGTAATATTGATGACGAAAATCGATGGGTGTATCAAAAATGCTACTTGTACAACCATTTTGGCTCCAACCATTTACAACTCACTCACATGCACGTGGGGCCTTACCCATAATTGTGTGTAGGTCTCACATGTATGTTACTGAGTTGTAAATGGTTGGAGCCGAAATGGTTGTACATGTAGCACTGTTCTGGGTGTATAGCATCTAATTCTTACCTAATGTACTCAATTTATGTTGAGAACATGATCTTGTTAAGGCAATTCAAACTAATAGATTGGAATTATTGCTTTCCGCAGTGCCCTTACGGATCTTGATAGAGTGACAGAAATCGTAAAACAAACAAGAATGCATAATTAATACTGTAGAAAAAAGAGAAAGATACACAGATATGCGTGAAAAACCTCACCGCGAGGAAAAACAACGGAAGGCACACAAGTCCACTATAATCAAATAATATAGAATACAAGTCCTCTCTCTACTCTCTCAGAAAAGTTTTCTCTCACCTCCTCTCTTATTTAGAATGAAACGCTTTTGGTGCCCTAATTACATAACAATAACAACATAAATAAGTAAGGCCCAATGGCCGAAATTGCCCATGCCAAAACACAAAATACTATTTTTGTTGACTTTCTCCCGAGAGGGCTTCGCCCCTTCACCATGAGCTATTGTTGAAAGTGTCTGCATCCACAACATTGGTCAGGGCGGGGTTAGGTTTTGCATTGATCCTAGCACATAAGTTAATCTATCATAGGGGTACTAGCAAGTAAGTAGTGTGGGGTGCTGTTCAATCTTCTCTCTCATTGACTTGACTTTTCCGGTTAGACTTTGATTGTAGCTAGCCCTCCTTTCACCTAGCTTTACAAGAGTAAACCACGTTAGTGCCCAACTGGTCGAAGACGACCAGAAGGCACTCCAATGGCTAAATCAGTTCCTGAATGAGAAGGAAACATAGAGCTTTGAGGAAGAAGAAATGACATACCTTTTAGTTTATCACTATAGTATTAAAAAGAGTGCATTGGCTTGCTTTTCAGAAGAAAAAATAATAATAATAGTGCCTTGGCATGAGGGGTAGGATATTGCGTGACGTTCTCATGCCGAGGTGACATCACCGACATCCTTTGCTTGACAATCACCTCTCAACCACCACCTTTTGACTGAACGACACACACGATGATTCGCAGGACTGTGTGTTGGTTGGACTGATCACCGGGATGCGTGGATAGTGAATGAAGTGCCATGTAGCCAAATCGTTTTATAGCTGATCTTGTTCTGGTGGTACATTGCACGGCCGAGGCACGTGTGGCAAGGAGACCAGCCCCACGTGGCCAACACCGTACAATTCCTTAATTTCATACTGTAGTTGGGGCTGTAAGGCGCCACATGCTAATCGGAGATTGGTGCCTCTACGCCGAGGCGAATATGCTCTGTGCTCATGACCCGATTTCATGATTCAGCCCGACCGTGGCGACATTGGTGGGGCGACCATTTTGAATATTTTGGAACATGGGCCATCGATGACAATTGGGCCTATCCAGACATGATAGGTGCAAATGGGCTAATATTGGGTCAATTATTCCGGCCCACTACAGCTAGCAACCAAACCTGGTATTTCCTACAAAGTACAAACTCTTTTGGACGTTGGTGATCAATAGCAGGAAAAAAAGGAAGAAGTTGACAATCCATTGTTTGGTGAAATTACACTCTCTGTGTTTTTTGGATGCAGCATAGTGGGTACTGGGTAGCTTGCATAAACTAGTTGCTTTTGTTTGAGGAAATATCCGTTCATTTCACAAAGATATACTCCTGTTCTTAGCAACAGTGGGAAGCCAGTCCGAAACGGAGAAGGGTACCCTGATGTGTCGCCCATACAGAACTCGTCCTAAGCTCAAAAACATGATTTGAACCGTTCACTTTGTAAAGCTCAAAGCATATAATAGCTTCGTAAAATAAAGTCTATGGGACATCTGCAACTCAGCAACCGAATCACATTTTTATGCAGTAAATAAACAGCAATTAGAATACAAAAAAATACAAAGCAGAATATTTCGGTTTGTCTACTAAGCTAATGATGGACTTGTTTTTTACGAGGCTGTCAAACTTGTCGACCTCTACGATGTGAACGATTTAATCATATTGTTGAGCTCGGGACAAGACCCGCATGGCGGCACAGCAGCCTGCAGGGTTGAAACTTGGGCAGCATCATTTGCGGCACTCTTAAATGAGAAAAACACCCTTTTCGTGGAATTATTCAAGGTTACATCGTCAAATCCAACACGTATATAGGATAGCTCATGAAAAATCCATGGGAAATTATATTCTTATACCCCACACCCCTGAAGTGAAAATATACTCTTTACAACAAGGGGTTGAGTCCATGGTTGGATTACAAATAGTTCTAACATATCAAACTAAGATGCCCGGACTCTTAAAAGAAGGTGTGGTGTTCATGATTGACATGTGTCAGCCATCGATATTCCTTGGCACTCTCGAACACGTGTCTAATACTCTTCTTTTTTGTCCATTATTAGAAAAAAGATCTTAATTCGGACAAGTGATCGACACTATTTCTATAACATGTCCGACACTTCTTAGGTGACTATGATTGACATTTCTACATCCTAACCGTGCCCCTGTTCTCAACTGTCAAATAATTTTGGACGCATGCTTATGGTACATATAAACATAATTATGTATTGTATCGGACACACCTTATTGAATGTTATCCCAATGTGTCCGTGTCCTACATTTTAGAGAGAAAATGTATTTGCTTGTCCATGTCATCGTATCCGTCTGTGTCTATATCCGTTCTTAGATATCAAAAGGTTAAGCCCTTGCTTTCCCTGTCCACATTGACATAAATGGACTCAAACCCTCAGAATTGATGGAACAAATTTCTTCAATTATTTCATCAAGCGCAGCATCATCTTTCAGTATATCTGTGTGAGAAACCCCCGGAATTTTTATAAGCTTAAGGATTTGATTCTTCTCCTCCGCCCATTCCGATTCAATCGCCACCAAGCTCAGCATGTTCACTGTCCCATCTCCGTCCCCGTATACCACCTCCGGCTGATGATCGAAGCCATTATTCCCATAAAACAATGTCTCCGGTGTCTCAACACCAGTCCCAAATAGACAAGTGATAGGCACTTCGGGTGCTTTTAACCGTTCAACCAGAGGAAGAATCCGAGAACTATAACGATTTGCTCCTTCTGAAAACCCTATGTCGTTTAAAAAACGTAATATGTCTTGTCCTGTGTACGAAGAATTTGGTGTAATCACTAGGGGTTTGCTTCGGCCGAAAAATCTAGGACTAGGCATGAGCCATAAGTTGCTCTCAGAGCTCCTCTGCTCTTCTCTGACTAGCAACGGATTGACGAGGGGAACTCCAAGCGAGTTCCCTGACGCAAAGGTGAGCATCTCAACCACGGTGCCACCCCACGGGGCAGAAAGGGCAACAAAGTGTTTGATGTATTTTTGGCGCCAAGAGGGCGAGTTTCGATTGAGAAGTTTGAGGACAAAGAGGCCTCCTAAGCTGTGGGATACAAGTATCACTGGCTTGCCTCCATTTGAAATGCTGGCTTCTTCTACTAGTCCTTTTAGGTCTTGGAGGAATTTTGAACCAACTTGGCATGAGTGACCTTCTGCAGCTAAACCATAGCGAAAATCGTACGGGGCTCCGAATAGGGTTTTACCATCGACATAGCCAATTTTCTCTAGAGATTTCACTAGTGTTGCCATGTTGTCCGTAATCTTCCTGTAGGTAAATAGCAAGTGACAGGAACATCAGTCATCAGTGCATTTGTTTGGGACTGGAGAAAACAAATAGATTTTGTTTAGCAACAGCATGCAAATAAACCTGCCATTTCACAGCCTAAGCTGCTGCAAATGAAGGAAATGCTAACAGGAGGTGCATCCTCTAAACGTAACCGTTGCCAAATATTATACAACCATGAAGGATGTGAAAATATGGTGATCAATTTTCTTGGAAAACAGAACATTTTCCATCAAACAATTGCAATCATTCAAGGTGCCCAGACTGGATGATAACTTTAAACCATCCATTTTAGGCCCATCCATTCTATCTTGGGTTGTGCCAGCCTCACAAAACTTAAATCTTAATCCTAAACAAAAAAAAGAAATGGAAATTGAAAATGATTTTATTATGTCAATGTTCAATAGATCAAATCTTTGAATCTTGCAAGAGATGAAACTAATGTTGGTCTGTTCAATTAGACGCTCTCTTGTTAGATTTAAGTGTCATTGCTAGCAATCTATGAAACACCGACACGTCTAGAGGCCAGTGTGCATTGAGTCTGACACGAGAGCATGCGGGGACATGGCCAAATATGTATGGGACATGCCAAGTGGGGTGTCTATTAAATTTAATCAACTATTTGGGGACACAGCGGGCACACGGGTGGGACACGGAGGGGACATGTAAAGGGACACAATAGGGGTTAAATATGAAAATTTAAAAGTTTTTTTTTGGGGTAAATGTTTATAACTTCAGATATTTTAGATAAAAGTGTAAATGAGGTATATATGATGCTTGTTAGTATATGTTGATGCTTCATGCATATACATAGTACAACAATATTATTTTTTATTTTTGTCGTATCTCCTGTCGTGTCCGTGTCTCCATCTTATTATAAATTTCGTGTCCGTGTCCGAGCTACATAGCTGGCAATTATAGCTTTCTCTTTTGAATCATCCCTTCCAACCCCTCGCAAAGAAAGAGGGGAAAGAAAAAGAAGGAAAACTTGAAAAAACTGCCTTTTTTTTGGTAATCCAAAAATCTATTGAAAGAAAAGACAAATACAAGAAACAAGGCATACCATCCGAATCATAAGAAGAAATACAAAAAGACTACTACTTATAGGCTAAAAACCTGGAGAGGAATTTGTCGACGATGAAAAAGAGCAAGATTGAGGGCAGGCCTCTAATAGAAGAGAACTAGGAACCTCTAATTTAATCATTATCCTTAACTATTTCAACAATAATGGGATATGGTCCTTCAATGCCATGAAAACTACTACAATTCATTTCCTGCCGAATGTAATATACCATGGCAGCCTAACTTAGAATTACTCCCACAATATTTGTCACCCCCACGCATCACACATGACATTCAAAAACCTAAACCAGATGTGTTGCCATGATAAAAGAGCTGTTACTCACCTACGTGTATCAGAGAATGTGCCTAATTGGGAATTTACAAGTGTCCCGGAGGATATTACTTCCCACAATGTTTTCTGTGAACTCAAGTTCAAAGAGAGCAAGTGGAGTGGTAGCCCAATGGTAGGTACCATATACTCCAACGCATTTGACCTCACTAACTACTGCTAACAATACTGACTTTTGCCGAATGAAAAAAAAAAAAGTTCAAAAAGAGAAGACAAAAGGATTAAGTCAATCATAACCTAAGAAATAACTCAAGAAAAACTCTCCCCAAGCAATTGCATTTGTCATTGCGTTCTGAGGTCTTTTGCAGCTAAGCCACGCAGCAAGTTATGACATGATAAGTTGATAACTAAATATTGGTACTCCATTCGAGTGCTATAAGTGATGCGCGTTACATGGGAGAATTTAGTCAACGTTAATTGTGCATTGCCACTTTGAGACACATGATTGGTGACTACTGCGAAGCTCAGTCACTTTATATTATGGGAATTTACATAGGTTACTTTACGTATCTGTTGTAGATTTGGATTATTGTCCTCAACATCATCATATAAACATGTACGTCAACATAAAAATTAAAGTCTCATTGTGTATTACAAGCGCCAAAAAGTACGTTTAGCCCCATCAAACAACAACGAAAGACTTGAACCCAGTATCGAGCGAGCAAATCATTTACTTACCCATTGTGGTGATGGGAGTTGTAAATGACTCGATTGGTGTTTGGTTTGTGGCAGGTTCACATAGCGTGGAATAATCCACAATCCACATCACTTGGTACACACTACGTTAACACATGTAAATGTGTAATTGGCACCAAACCTTTTCCAAAATCAGAGGGCCATTAACCTGTGTGGGGTGTATAATAACAAAAGCTAATAGAGAATAAAGATTAAAGAACACACCCATGGGCTTGCCCCAGCGGAAGGGGAAGGGCACTCACCTAGCTTTGGGCAGGGTTCGAGGTTGGTACTGCGATTTACCTAGCGGGTCAGGGTGATTGTTTGCTTCGGGTCATTCGGAGGTTTACGCTCTCTAGATGGGTCCAATTAGTGGCCCTCCACGGGAGTCCTTCATTAGTCATAAAAAAATACTATAAAATAAAGAACAATAATTACTCAGGAGCTTACTTGAAAGTAGGATCAAGGTAGAGGAGGGACTTGACAGAACCAAAGTGAGAAACCCTAGTCTCAACCCCAGGGGTATTCCGGTAATCATCCACTTCAGCGTCGTAGTGAAGCGTCATCCTCTGAGCAAAGCACTGAGTGTAAGGGGCTAAGATCACGGAGAGATCGAACCACAGCCTGAACCATCCATCCTTGTCCTTACGCGCCGGGTGGCGGCGCGTGCAGAACAGGCTCGGCGGCTTGTACTCTGCCGTCAGCCGAGCTTCTAGCTGGTTCCCGCCGTTGCCTGGAACCAGGACCAGAGGGTGGAGGTTGCTGGTTCCGGTGATTGCTTGACACGTGTACAGCATCATTGCCATTGTGAGTGTTGATAGCTTGATGTGGAGTCCTTCCATTTCAATCCACAGCCTCTAGTCCGTTACCACATTGATCCAGAGAGAGAGCGAGTGAGGGTTTTTTTAGGGCTTATGACTGGACGGTCATTCATTTAGGGCTGCGGATTTATTTTTTACACAATTGATCAAGTTCGATTGTTGGTGTCGGGTTGCGAGAATGCAATGTATTACGAATTTCCCTTACTACTACAGTCCCCAATAGTCTGTCTTTGATTAAATCAGAGAGAAAATAGTAGTAGAAGTGCTCTTAAACTGACCGGACACCCTCAGCCGACTGTAGAAAAATGAAAAAGACCTTCTGCCTGGTCCAAATATAAAAATCATTGTGTGGTGAAGAATTTGTTACGTAGTGGATAAGTTTTTCTTGGACCCTGATTCAATTGTTGGTGAACAAAGCTCACAAAGCCGTTGGGACAACGGTTTTAAATCTGTACCGGTTTTAGAGTGACAATTTTTCTATTGATACGGTACAATTTTGGTACCGGCCAGTATCGTTTTGAATTTAGCAGTATTTTTTATATATATATACATACAGTGCACTTTCAGTCCAGACATCCAGACTGGAATAAAATCCGGACCACTGTTTTTTCGTCACTTTCCGGACCAAATCTTGACAATTCGAACCGTTAGATGTGTTTAAAACGTGTTTTTTAAGGTCTAACGCGAGGATTTGTTAAAAAAAACACTCGGAAGGGGTTGATCGGAGAAGTTTTTGTTAAAAACGCTATATATAAGCATTTTTAACAAAAACTGCTCCGATCAACCCCTTCCGAGTGTTTTTTTTTTTAACGAATCGTCGCGTTGGACCTTAAAAACACATTTTAAACACATCTAACGGTTTAGATCGTCGAGATTTGATCCAAAACTATGAGGTCCGGATTTTGTTCCAGTCCGGACGTCCGGACTGGAAGTGCACTCTATATATAGGGAGAGGTTCTAGTCCGGGCTCCGGACCTCCACGTTCCCGATATTTTTTTTATGATCCGAACCGTCCATTACAGTTTTTGTGAAAAACTTCTCGGATCAAAAAACACGTTTTAAACACATTGGACGGTTCAGATTTTATAAAAACAATTTTTAAAACCTTCAAAACACCCAAAAGCTTCCAGTCAGGGATCTGTATATATATATAGGAAAAAGATCCTATAGGGGCTCCCTTACATAGCTTATGTAAGGGATTTTTCGTTCGAGATTGAATTTCGACAATCCGAACCGTTAGATGCGTTTAGAATGTGTTTTTAAGGTCTCAACGCAAGGATTCGTAAAAAAAAATATCCGAAAGGGCTTGATCCAAGCATTTTTCGATAAAAACGTTATACATAGCGTTTTTTTAAAAACTGATTGGATCAAACCCTTCCGGATATTTTGTTTTTACGAATCCTCGCGTTGGACCTTAGAAACCCATTCTAAACGCATCTAACGGTTTGGATTGTCGAAATTCAATCTCGAACGAAAAATCCCTTACATAAGCTATGTAAGGGAGCCCTTATAAGATCATCTTCATATATATATATATATTCATAAATCGATATTTTATCCATACCATCCAACTCATTATGAATTTTTATCCATACCATCCAACTCATTATGAAATATTGTAGTACAATTATTGCACAACAAACTCTTCAAGCATTTGTTAAGAACTTGACATCACTGATGAGCAGGGCCGGCCTAATACTTTTTAGTGCCCAAGGCAAGTTCTAAATTTTGTGCCCTTAAAACTTAAACAATTTTTACAAGGGAAAAAAAAGTCCATCCCTGTTTGAGGGCATTTATACAGGCAATTAGGATTAATTAAAGAAATGTATGATCATTTCCATCATTAAAAACCAAAATTATAATTCTGCATATTGAACCAAGGTGGAGGTGAAATAGATAATGTAACAAATGTTTGTGTCAGACAGTCCTGTTATCTAGTCTCATTTTAACCCAAAAAAGGTGGGACAACAACAACAAGAAGAAAGGGTAGCGGATCCGCTATCCCAAACTCCGTGTCCCGTGCATCTGAGCTGTTCATCTGGACAATTGAAGGCTTAGATTCCATATCACTCCAAACAAATTTGAGTCATCCATGTTCATTTGCGAATCCAAGCCCTCGATTGCTCAAATGGACGGCTCGGATGAACGGAACAGGGAGTTGGGACGGAATTTTCGGGACAGTAGATCCGCTTCCAGAAGAAAGACAACAAAAAGCAAATACTAAGAAGTATGAATAGGAGTAAGAAGGTCTGTCTAGTAAAGGTGATTGGTGAGGTTGAGAAGGAAGGAAGTGAAAAATAAAGAAAGGTGTCTGGAGTCCCACATCGGTCAGAAGAAGGAGAATGGGTAAAGAGAAGGGATATAAAATGAAATGAAGGATTTAAGACTTCAAAGTTAACATGTCTTTTCTAGTGGAGTAGTACTCCTATATTTAGCCAAATGGGCCTTCTTCTTTTTTTCATTTTGGGCTTAAAAGACTCCTACCAAGCCTAAAATTTAAAAATTTTGGAGTGCCCTATTTTTAGGGGTTTTGGAGGATGCCCTAGGCCTAAGCCTCTTGGGCCTTGCCCAAGGGTCGACCCTGCTGATGAGGTACCTCGGTAATCTTTTGAGCGGGAAACATATGAGCTGGCCTCACTTTTTCACTTGAAATGCTTAAAATTTGCACATCTTCTTCCCTCTCTTCTGTCTCTCTCCCGCTTTTTTTCCCCCCATTTTCTTCATGTAAAACCCTAAAACTACATCAACCCATAAAAGTTGGAAATACAATAGTCTTCCACTCCCAAACACGCGCCCTCTCTCTCTCTCTCTTCTGCAACCGAGGCGAGCCCTCTCAGCTCGGCTCACAAAAGATTGGCTCATTTATATAGGTTCGGCTAGTTTAAGGAGGTTCGATAAGTAAATTACCCAGGCTCGGCTTGTTAAGGGCTCGCCTCATTTACGAACGAGCCGAGCTCGAGCTCTACACACCTCGGCTCGACTCGTTTACACCCCTACTACGAACACAACAACAAATATTTGGTGAAGGGCTCAAGACCAGGGGCAGAGTCAAGAATTTTGATTAGTGGGGTCAAAAATTAGATCCACATGCAAGATATTTTTTATACTTATTAATCTAAAAAATAACAAAATTAAAAGATTGAATGTAAGGTAGATATTCACTGGTAAATATAATTTTGCTTTACAATTAGTCCAAAGACTTATAATCATTTTGAAATAATGTATGAAAGCTTCATTTGTAACACTATCAATTCCAAAAAGAAGAAACAAATGAAATTTCTATGCATTTGAAGCAAGTTAAGGGCAATTTAAAGATCTTTTGTGGGGTAAAAATCATAAAATTCCAAAATTCCATGTGAGAAATCAAAGTGAGTGAAGTCAAGTGACCCTACTTATATCAATGTCCCTCCGCCCGTGCTCAAGACTTGAGAAGTTCACTTCTTTATGTCTCTCTCAAGTTCTAAATCTAACATTTTTCACAATATTGCGTGTACACGTTGATTATATTATGGAAAATTGCAAAAGTATCAATTGAGTCATTGCTTGTACACAGCCATTGACAAAAAAAAAAAAAACGTGGGTATAATGCTAATATTTAGGCCATATTCCGCTAACTCAAAAAAACCAAAAAGTTATGTTATTCCTAAAATCGAGGCAGTTACTTTCTCACAATACATCACATAAAAAATCGTGAAAATCCAAAAAATCAAAAACTCTCTTAGCGGAACACCCCCTAAATCCAGGCATCCAGCTTCTTCAACTGGACAACTGATTTGTGCTTTTAATATTGCCACTGATTGATGAGAAATCTCTTCAGTTGTTGTACCAACCAAACGGATTGGAAGCCCACGTAAACCCAAGTCCACCACTGTGTCTGATTTGGGCCGTGACGGAGTATGCGGTAAATGGGTCCAAGGCCACGGCTACCGACCCAGTCCGAGCGGGCAATGGCGGCGATGCGGAAGGTAAATGGGTTAATTAATGCCCAATTTATTCATGCCCGCTGCCCCTA
The DNA here is from genome assembly GCA_036023075.1 of Gaultheria prostrata. NCBI lineage: Eukaryota > Viridiplantae > Streptophyta > Magnoliopsida > Ericales > Ericaceae > Gaultheria > Gaultheria prostrata. The sequence goes on along the minus strand of JAXBDA010008605.1, from coordinate 1,283 downwards.
TTACAAAACTTGGTTGCCCCAAGAGCCGCCTTTTATGTCCAAGTCCAACATGAGTTGTACATGCTTGTAAGTTTTCATCTTTGAGCAATGTAAAATAGAGACTTCTCCACCTTTCAACGATACTCACTTTGAGAGAATTTCTCATTTAACCTCACAATGAAATTTGTTCATTCTTTTAATGGTTTAAACCCCTTAATTTGAAATATCCAAAACTGTAACTCCCCGATTTTCAAAGGCATTAATTAAGTCTTTTTAGAAATAGATTAACTTTAAACAAAATGATAACCTTCAAATTAATTAATCTTAACTTAATAAGTGGCGGAAGAATTGCCTGACAAAAGGAAATAGTACTTGCAGTGTAAAAAATTAAGTTACAGTCGTCCAACTTAAATTATTTAAAAATAAGGAACAGAGCACTAATAGTAAGGATTCCATGCTTCTTATGTTTCCACCTCAATAGTTGGGTTCTTTTCTTGGAAATTCTGTTTTCCTCCACCTGCTTCGGTATCTGGCGTAAAATGTCAGAGCAACAATAGCACCATGAGCACAAACACTCAGTAGATAGGCTCCTACCCATTACCTCCTTACATTACATCACAAAAGATAAACAACAAGATAAAAATAATAATGAGAGAACAACATGACAATCCATCTTTTTGTTACTAGCATTTAACTTATGTGAAATCTACGATTCCCGTGCTTAAGAAATCAATCCTCCAGTTTAACCACTTAGACTATGGCCATTCGTGATTCCACTCCCTCCTTGTTTGCCCTAACCGGGCCCCAGATAAAACGGACTAAGTTATGTACTTAGTCGGAGTCATCAACTACCTCACAAGTCACAAGGAAGAATCTCCCAAGCCACTGGGCCTATAAGGAACTGACCGGAACCTTGAGAGTATATAGTCCATGATCTGGATATATAATCCTGCAGACACTGGGCCTTCAAAAATGCTAGGATCAATGGCCCATTGGCCTTCCCGATGATGAAATGAACCAGCAAAAACTTTGAAAATGATTTCAAGGACTTTCAAGACACAAAAACCATGAAATCAAGATCAAGCACCTTGGTTCAACCTAGCACCCTAGTTGAATTTGGGCACCCATATTCAAATTGGACGCCCAAGTTCTCTAAAAATCAGATCCTACAGATTCTCTGCAAGAGAATGTCGTGATGATATGCCCTGGGCCCGGAATCCCTCCAGAAATTCTGGAAAGGTGTTTTCAGATTACCCTTTTGAATTTTGACCCCTTTTTAAGACCTATAACTACAAACCCCCCCC
>JAXBDA010008604.1:0-14444 GCA_036023075.1 Gaultheria prostrata | reverse complement strand
AAATGAGTGTGGGCCCGGTGAACAACAAGTAGCCAATTTTTTTGATTACCGATATGAGATTTTCTCATATCCATATGAGATTTTGTGATCCTCTTTATTGCGTTTTGGTGTTTCAATATTTTTTGTTCTAATTACCGATATGAGTGTTTACTTTACTGAATATGAGATTTTGTGGACTTATATGAGACTTGATGACTATCCATATGAATTGCGCACCATATGCCAAAATGTAGGATGTGTATAGTAGCAACACCCAAATATAAAACCCTTACAATTCTTCCGTCTTTTTTTAAGTGTCTTTTTTTAAGTGTGTAGTTCCTATATCTAACTGATTAGAAAGACATCATCATTACATTTTTATCCATTAACTTTTCAAAACAGATATTTATTAGGAGACAACCCATAATAAAATACTCGACTATTATTTGGGACGAAGGGAGTAATTAGGGGGTAGAGCTAGAATTTTCTTCGTCTCTCCCAAAAAAAAAATAGAATGCTAAAATCAAGCTAATAAAAAGGTTTGTGTTTCTCATTTGACAATGGGAAGGAATTAAAAAACAAAAAATCTAAAGTCATTTCTGTTAGTAGAGTCAACGTTTAGAAAATTCCGTCAGTGGAGCGTCAATACACTAAAATTATACTTCGAGTTCCAAATAATAAATTTGAATTTCAAAAAACAAAAAACAAAAAACCAAAAAAAAATTCTTTCAATTTCTAATTCGCAATTAACTTATCAGGCGTGGTGTTTGGGAGTGTAATCATCATAATAGAGTGTAATCTGAGGTTGATGATGGCGGTTTAGTACTGGAGCGGGTTGCTGGAAGTTGGGTCGGGTGAGGGGGCTGTAGGTGGCTAGGGTTCATTTGTGTAGGGCTGGGCTATGTTTTGGGCTTCATTGCAATATTTGGTTCGGCCTAGGACTTCAGGTATTCTGGACTTAGCTCTTGAAGGTGTTTTTGGGCTTGTCCAATCAGGTATTTTAATTTCTTCAACTCTTGGTCCCCTCCCCTCTCCTTCATCTTGATGTACCGTTTGTCAAGATTTCACTAATAAAAAATTTTACCGATAAAAAATAAACAGTATAACGCATTTTACGGGAATTCATTTTGCAGTGAGGTAGCCAAACAAAAATGGGCAGTCCAAATACGCTCAAATCATTGGTTACACTTTTACATTCCGAATTGGTAAGTAACTAGACTGAAATGGGTAAAAGACAGAATGAACACACAGATTTCTGAAAGAACGTACAACGAACACTAAACCGAAAATACGTTCAGCGCTGAAAATTCAGATATCGATATGGTACAAGACTTCTCATCTAAACAAGTTCACATGGTCGATAAAGCCAAGGAATGAGACACAGGTGCGGCCAGAACACTGACCGAAACATTTCAATACAAGTATTGAAAAGGGCAGAAGAAGAAGAGTAAAATGAAGATCGAATGAGATCCAACTTGACCGTTGGAACAGCACATGAAGTCCATCCAATACTTTGTTTTTGCAGTTATGCAGACTGTTTGTCAGCTTACGTTCTGGAAATACTCAGCTGGTATGGCCGGCGGGCAGTATTTCTTCGCAACGAATTTGTACTGAAATCCACAAAGAGTAACAAAAAGCGGTATACTAATGTCGGTCACTTCAACACCAATCAAACTTAAAAATACTAGCTAAAAAAGATCACAAATTTTTAGTTCGTACTCTCATTTTTCTATTTGAGTCAATGATGAATGTCTACATTGGTCGAACTCAATAAGCATATCAAATATCCAAAAACATCAAAAATGGTATCCAATTTTAATGTAGTCTTTGGATAACAGATAATGGTTTTCATCAACCACAGAGAAACAGTTACAAGCTGTATCCTTGGCAGAAACCCAATCCTTGGAACTATTCAATTTTCCATTTGCTCAGAAAATTTGGGCCATTTTTTCTAATTTCGATTGTAATTTCTCTTCTTAAATTGACTATAGATATCCTACGCCGTCAAATGGCGGACATAAATTTGTCCAAACCTTATACCAATTGCTTTGGTTATGCTACATGGTATTATTACAAAAAGATGTACAATTTGAGAGAGAGAGAGAGAGAGAGAGAGAGAGAGAGAGAGAATTAGGAAATTCTGCTAACCTTGTGTAGACTGTATTTCTCCCTGATTGCCGGTAAGCTAGAACTTTGGCTGTTACAGCATAGGCTATGCAGCGCCTTGACGCAGTCTGATAAATCACAGGGCTGGTAGTGTGTGTAATGCCGCAAGGTAGAATTCTGTTCCAATACATAAGTTAGAAAATCTAAATAAAACTTCTCACATTAGGATGTCAAGAGAAGGAGAAGAAAAAAAAACTGAGGTACCAAATTCTGATATCTATCTATCTGAAGTCTTAGCCAGAAGCAAAGTCTGCAGTTATATATACCAACACACATACCCAAGGTCTTTTTGAAGGAATGAGTATGTATTTGGCCAAGAAAATTGCCGATGCAGCAATGACTGAGGGGGCATAACAAAGCATGTTGTACTCTAGAAGGGATAGCTCTGCAAGATAGTTTGCTAAGCATTCAAGCTGCATTGATGGTGCCTGAGAGAAAATAGATAAAACCAACAAGATAAACCATCATCAATTGACTTCCTCTAAAATACAGAGGATAAATGTATTCGATTGGTTTATGAAAAAGGAATATGAATCTTCTTTTTTTTCCGAAAACCAAGGAATATGAATATGAACCAACAAGATGTGACATATTCCAAACAAAATACTAGAAATTATAAAAAGAAGAATTCTTGCAGGGTGAAATTTTTTAGTGTTCAAAAACTGCAAACAATGAAGGAAGCCGAACAATAAGTTATCTAGTCCAAGATGATACCTCGTTGACCCCTTGAGCAGCACGAACGAATCGCCTGCATTTCGAGCCAATTAATAAAAAGTCAACAAAAAGAGCATCTAACATGGGAACCCAAAATACAGCTATATAGAAATCAAGAATTTAGCATTACCTTAGAAAGCATTTGGCCGTTGGCGCAATCATTTCAAACTTCATATAGTTTAGAACAGCAGATTCCATTTGCAAAACCTGCAGCAGTTCAATTGCTTTATAATCGTGGAAATCAAAAGCGACTTCTATAAAAATGCATAGGTCAGTTATGTGAAATTAGAGCTGACCTCCTCCTTGAAGTATGTGTTATCAGTTATGTAGCAGAACTCTTCAACCTGAGGCGCACATATTTCTTCGTATTTTCTGGCAATTTCAATCATCATCATTAACATGTTTGTTGTTTACTAGATAGGACATTTATCATTTATGTACAACACCACACCAAGTCACAAACACACACACACACACACACAGAACATGAAGAATGGGAGATCCTCTAGAAGAGGGTTAAGATATTGAATCTTACGCAGCAATCATCATGCATGCAACACCAAGCAACTGCAGACGTTGTCTGTCCATTGTATTTCCAGAAAGATATCGATCTAGATAGTTAATAGTCAAGTACAGAGTATCAGGGACAAGCCTGTATTCTTCAGCAACCTGTGGTCATAGATTTGAAGTTAGATATAGGAATCACCCTTCACAATATGAAAATAAGTGTTCTGAATATAAACAAAAAGGCCAGGTGTTGCCAATCGGGAAGGAAATAATCGAATTGGAAACACACTTCGCCATGTAATACGGACAATTACGATGGAGAACTCTCCCGAGCACAAGTGCATGGTTGATTCCCAAAACTAGTAACACTATAAGGTTATATAGCACACCATGGATTACCTCAACAAGCCAATCGACGAGGATTGCACGCATGCTAGCATTGATGTCTTTCTGGACTCTCTCCATAAAATCCGTGGAAGGCCTTTTCTTTGCCTGAGATTTTCAAGAGGAAAATTGTTCAACTTAAAACAAAACTAACAATTCGGAAAAGAATACCAGTCATGTAAGTATGTCAGGCATATATGGAGAGAACAACATATATACTTCAGCCCTTGCAACCACCATATGACAGCTAACTTGTGGTTAAGTCAGTCATATATGTATTGCAACTACCAATGATTGCAAAATCAGCCATGTCAATGAGAAAATAGTTTAATACCATTTCCCCCAAAAATAATGTTTTCTAGCTGACGGAAATTCTGGTTAAACTTATCTGCATAGCCAGGAATCTGAAAACTAAACCGTTTTCCAACTCACAATGTATGAGAAATGTAGTCTACTGAAAGTCAACTTATCAGATATCTAGTGAAAAATGGAAATACTTTAGTTACAGAAAGCAGAGAGTAACAATTCAAACTTTACACAGCGAGATAAAGAATATCTTGGGTGCTACAAACAATGCCTGAAACATATTTAGATTCCTAACCTCAGTTGCTCGCAAGTGTTTGTAAATGTCGCAAGCCATAGTTGCACACAACTGTGGGTCCATGAAATTGTCATCAACATCAATAAACTCGTCATCTGTTCCCACACCCACAATTACGTCTCTATTGCAGATAGTTTCTGCAAACGGCAACCAAAAAATTTACTTTAAAATGAAAGGTAAAGAAAGTATGTAAATCAATTTTTGCAGTCAAAACTTTATGACCACCAAAGGGATACCATGCAATTTTTCCCAACAGACACACATCTAAGTAGACTAGTCACAAAATAATACCTGCTGCTTCCACGTGCTCTGAAATATAAAGTTTGCTACTTGTTCTCCTCTCGATAGAATCAACTGCTGCTATCTCAGTGTTGTCTACGTATTCAAATTCCGGACTCTTCAAAGAATCACAAGTAGACATAGTTTCATCCATAGAAACTGAAGATCCATGTGAGTGAGGTGAAGAAATATCCATGCCGCATGGGGCATCAGGAGCAGGAATCCTAGGAAAATCATCGTATTTTATGAAAGGTGAGCTTTTGCTGGAAACGACTACACTTGGTTTCACATTCAAGGGCACTGGCAAGGTACTCCTGGAGAAGCCTGCATTACTTGTGCAAGTGGAGGATATCTTCTTCGCATTGGCAACTTTTGTCGCACATGGTACCTTCAAAAATTAAATCAGCTTTATCACATTTCTCAAATATTGAACAAATATAGTTCCACTGTATAATTTGAATGCAAATGTATGACCCCAACACATAAATAGGATAAAAGATACATAAAGCAGATTAGGAACAATTAGACAACAAAATGAATTGAACCTGTCCAACTCCCACCATGTTATCACAGTGAATACCCAACTCTTGTATTGAAGTTCAATCTACCAAAATAATGAGAAAACATGCATACATTATTGAACTCTACTGATTTTTTTGAACAGCTATTGAACTCTACTGATTGATCCATGAATACTCTGAGCAAAGTCTAGGCAGAACAAAAAAAGACGAGTAATTTTTTTGTAAGGCTCGAAGCTCAATGCTGGTTGAAAAGCTCGACAGTCAAAACTAACGTCCTTGACTTATCAGTTGAACACTTGGACTGTTAAAAAAAAAATGCAAAGTTTCACCTTCAGATTCTGATCTTTTCAGTTTAATTATCTTCCTGATGACAACATTGTTGCACCAGAAACAGGACACAGAAGCAAATTTCTTCTAGTAGCAGCAGCTGCTACAGGACACTTTCCACATCCAAATAGGAAAACTAATACAACCATTGGAAACTAATTAGATTAAACTACGATTGGCATAACAAGAAGAGCAGAATGAATCCGTGCATTATGTTAAGAGAAGAAGCAAGAGTGATCAAGCAACTTTTTCGCATTTTTCTGTTACTTGACCAGCAAAAGGGTCATATCTGAGTTTCACATTGGGATAGACTAGGCAACTCTAGTGGAAGTTTGATGATATTAGTAGAGAATAACAACTGAACTGCAATCAATGAGAAGAGCGTCAATGCTTAATTAGATATTTTTCTTATTAGTAATCAACCAAAGATTCAAGATGCAGAGAAAGTATATATAAACAAACAACTGACACAAAATAATGCAGATATTTCAAACTCAGCCTCCCCTAAATAAAATACATTCTGCAAAACATACTCTGACAAGAGTATTTGAATTTTGAATTCCATGTCAAATTGTACCCAATTCAACTTGCTTTTCTAACCTGTTTTCCATTAAATGCATTATTGGATCCATTTGCAAAATATAAACGTTAAGATTTTGAAAAAAGACAGGGTTTCCTTTGTTTTTTTGGCTCCCTAATCTATTTATTTTCTAATTTGTTTCTTGTATCATTTGTCACTTAAGACTTTAAAGAAAACGTTAAAATCTTGATTGTTGATTATTGTTAATTTGTTTTCTTGGATACGGCCTTTTGATCTAATAGGACAAGGTAACTCTGAGATCAAACAAAACCCATAAAAAATAACATAAATAAAAAGGGAAGCACAAATTCTTTAAACAAGCAGATATACTAAAAAAATATTGAACTAATTCGAAGCAAAGTGAAACAAATTATAGACCAGGTTAAGAATATACTAATCAGCAAAAATGAAAGGGAAAGAAAAGATACACTTGCCATAAGACAAAGAATAAACAACAACAACAACAACAACGAAACGAAACGAAACGAAATAATGCAAAATCAATTACCCACCAATTAAACTTACAAGATTACCAATAATAGATTACCAATAATCAATCAAACAGATGTTAATTCAAGCAAATTATAGCGAGGTTAAGAAAATAATCAACAAAAATGAATAAAAGGAAAGGAAAAAGATACACTTACTATAAGAGAAAAAAATAGAAAACAGTAACGAAACCCTCATGCAAGACCAATTACCCACCAATAAGACTAACAACGATTGACAAATAATCAATCAATCAGAAGTAAATTTATACCATATTCGACGACCCAGAAACCAAGCTCCGCGGCCCATTCTGAGACCCGTGCCTCTGGTTCGTCACGTTGGCAAGAGCCGGCCGCTTCTTCGCTGCATACGGCGGGGCCCCCGCCGTGGCCTTCCCAAGATTCTCCGCATGCCTCTTCGCCAACGAAGATGAAGTAGACGTAGTGACCGACGAACGCCGATTCTGGTTCGACATTTTATGAAACCCTAATCCTAAAACGTAGAGCGTTCTATCTCCAGAAAGAAAAAACGATGATGATCAAGAAAAATGGTTTCTTGCACAGAAAACCGATCAAGAAAGCAGAGATAAGAGGGTAGTGATGGCAAGAAAACGAACTTTGATCTCGATTAGGAAAATTAGGGTTTTAAAATTGGGGATTTTTTGGGGTTTTCTTGAAGTGAAATTGAAACGGACAGAGGAAAAGAAAAAAGCGTGTGGAGTGAGTGAAAGCAGAGCAAAGGAGCTGCGGAGGTTGTAGAGAGAGAGAGAGTGAGGAGAGAGAGAGAGAGAGGGAGAGAGATTGGTACTGTTGGTATTTAACATTAGTTTATGCTTTTGAGGCGAAGGGGGGAAGAAAGGCTTTTGATTTGAAATCGTGGGACTGATCGTGACCGTTGGTTGAACTCGGTAATCGTTAGGAGAGCGGGATGTAGGGTGGGGCCCATTGGCCCTACTCCAGTTTGAATTTTAAAGTTGCACTTGTAACAGGAACAGAATGGTGAACGACCAATCAAATGGGCAGTATGAATGTGAGAGTTTGGGATGTCATTGGTTTTAGGAGGTTTATTGGTTTGTTTATTGTGTTGGGTCACAGAGTTGGCATTTTAGTGTACATATTTTTTGAATTTTTGAATTTAAACGGTAAGTTGGAATCTTGTCTTTAGTGTGTTAATTCCCACGGGCCACATCATCCCAATGTTGCTACAAGCCAATGCACCAAGTTACAAGTGGGCACTGGAAAATGGGAGAAAACGGACACGTGGTGCCCGTGCATGCATCTCAGTTGTCCACAAGTAATTTTGGACGGCCTAGATTTAAAAGAGTAGAGAGATTGGGAAAGCGTTGGGTGAAATCTGGGTCGTCCAAAATACTTTTAGACGATCGAGATGTGTGCTCAAGCACCACGTGTCCATGCCCACTCAGCACTAAAAACTTCTCAAAAACTGGAAATGAATGAAGAACAAAGAGAAACACTGATGCTAACAGTACCACATCAAAGGGGTATGAAAATGTAAAAATGACTTGCAGGATTCACTTTTGAATCCCGCAAGAGTAATCCAAGTCGTTTAGTATTAATTTTAGTAAAATATTTTTTTGAGTGACCTCATAAAAAAACCGGTTCCATTGAATATGTAAAATTGGTAGATAAAAACTTCAAATTTTCATTCAAAATTTAGGGTCACTTTTACATATTCAATGGAGTTGATTTTTTGCAACGTCTCTCGAAAAAATAGTTTAAAATTAATGAACAGTATGAATATTTTTGTGGAACACAAATGTGGTTCTCGCAAGCCGTTGTATATTTTAGGTATCCCTTTGGTTCCGTACCTTGACTAAAAATGTTTTCGATCTTTTTTGAAGTTTAAAAAATTTTGCTCGTAAGAGTTCTTAAAAAATTTTAGAGATTTTTTAGTATTGAAAATAGACAACCTCTATTAAGCTATAAAGGGAAAGATATCAGCTGAGAGAACTTAACAGCAACATTCTAAAAAAGGAACACCTTAATTTCTAATGGCTTTTGCTAATACTCCCCTGCAAACTCATGGAGGTTTCAACCACCATGAGTTTTGTTTTTCAGAAAAAGAAAGAGATCAACAGACAAAGCTTTGGTAAAAATATCAGCTAGTTGAGTTGTTGTCCCAATGTGATGAATTTCTATCTACTTGCTCAGAATTTTTTCATGGATAAAGTGGTAATCAATCTCTACATGCTTAGTTCTAGCATGATACACAGGATTATAGGCTAATGCTACAACTAACTTGTTGTCACACCACAATACATGAGGTAAAGGGACAGAAATATCCAAGAGCAACTCAAGTACCCAGGTGAGATGTGCAGCCGTTTGAGCAAAAGCTTTATATTTTGCCTCAATAGATGACCTAGCAATAGTATGTTGCTTTTTGGCACACCATGAAATCAAATTACACCCTAAAAACAAATAATAACCTGTTGTGGATCTCCTATCAAGATGATCCCCTACCCAATTTGCATTGGAAAAGGCTGGAAGTTTTAGAGGTCCAAGAACAAATTTCAATCCTTGATGAATACTGCCATTTATATATCTGAGAAAACGTTTTACTACCACAAAATGACTCTGTTTGAGAGCATGCATATGTTGATATGCAAGATTGACTGCAAATGAAATCCCTAGATGAGTAAGATTCAAATATTGTAATGACCCGATAATGGTTCTAAAACAAGTTTGATCAAGGAAATCAAGATTAGGTAATAACACGCAGGTTTTACGAATGAAGGATAGGCACTAGGCTTTACGTACTTGCATGCCTGCTTTAAGAAGAACGTTAGATGCATATTTGGTCTGAGAAAGAATATACTAGGGCCATCATGAAGAACTTCTATGCGTAGAAAATAGCTGAGAGTAGGAAGATCTTTCATAACAAATACATAATTGCTCCCAGTGATTAGAATGTCATCCACATATACTAACACCAATGTAACCCCTTGAACATTATGAAGAGTGAACAATGATGCATCTGCCTTACTATTAGAAAACCCTTTGATCAATCAGAAAACCAGAAAACATAAAGAACCAAGCTCTTGGGGCTTGTCTTAGCCCATATAAAGCTTTATGCAATTTGCAAACAAAATGAGGATACTCAGTACTTTTATAGCCCAAAGGTTGCTTCATATAGACATCCATGCAAGAAAGCATTGGAAACATCTAGCTGATGAATGTCCATTGATGTTGAACGGCCAAGCTTATAACCACTCTAAGAGTTGGTTGTTTTATTTAAGGACTGAAAGTTTCAGAAATGTTCAAACCCTAGTATTGTTGATGTCCATTGGGTACCAACCTAGCCTTATATCCAGACACACTCCCATCATAATTTCTCTTCATCTTATATATCCACTGACATCCAATGATATTTGCATTAACAGGAGGTGAAACAAGGGCCCATGTGTCTTGTTTGACTAGAGCCTTATATTCATCTACCATGGCTTGTCGCCATTCTTTATCCTTCACTGCTTCATTAAAATTAAAGGGTTATGTTTGAGGTAATGGACTGAGGTACTTACTGCAGAGAGAACAAGAAGATATTTTGGGTTTATAGATACCATTTTTTTACCTTGTCTGCATGGTATGAGTATTAGTATAGATAGAAGAAGACTGAGGGATACTAGGGTGAGAAGATAATGCAGGAAGAAGACTCTGAACAACAGGTGAAGAAGTTTCAGAAGGAAAAGAAGAATTATAGATGATAGTATCATGTGAGGTTGTAGAAGGAACAAAAATAGAAGAAGATAGAGTAAGAATGAATATTGGAGAGGAAATTGAGATTGGGATAACATGAGCAGAAATATTAGAAGTAGGAATTAACAGTTGTAATAGAAATAGATGGATGTGTAGCTATAGATAGGAGACACAAAAATAACAATATCATCAAATGAGGTCAAGGGAACCTAAAACTGAATAGTAACAGAAGGAAAGGATTTGTACAACTAAGAGTAGAATAAGGAAATTTAGTTTCAACAAACTGTGGACGGTCAGGGCACACGGTGGTTTTTGTGTTGAAAAAGAACCGAATTTAGGGAAAAATAAAATTTAGAGTCGCCACCCGGGGTTTAATTTTTGGAAAATGTTAAGTACCCGAGGAACCATTTAGAAAAATAATATGACTCTTGTGCCGCTGAAAAAGGGTTGGTCTGCGAAAAATAGAGATTTTGGGTTCGGGAGCCAGGTTATCCGCAAGGAAGGTTTTGTTTGAAAAATGCACCCTGCGTGCCCAGAATTTTCCGGTCTTTACTAAATATTTGTGGGATTTTTCTAAAAAGATTTTATTGAAAACTTTATTCACATAAACAGTTTATAAATAAAACAAAAGGAAATAACGCATTTAAAGCAACAGATAAATCGCGTAATACGAGAATAACATAAAATAATAAAATGAGAGGACATAATTGCATGAATGGAAAATAAAAGGGGGAAACCGTAATAAAATGATTATAAGTTATAAGAAAACAGAGTATGGTTTTAGAAACAGAGCATCAAAATCCAATTTCTCCTCTGACGCCGTACGGCGTGCCAAATGGTACCGCACGGTTTGAAGAATGACACCGCACAGTGTCACTGTGCAAATAATTTTTCGTTTTCTGATCAGGGGAGAAAAAGGATGCTTTGTTACTGTAAAAAGTTACATTTTTCATTTAGAAAATCTTTTGAAAGATTTTGTCATGTATCTCTTACCAAAGTTAACATCGTGGAACATATCGAAAATGTTCACGGCATCACTTCCAGAGACAAGAACAACCCACAGGCTGCAAAGTTTGTTGAAAGAACTTGGTTTTGCTAGGCTTAGGGGAGGTATGGAACCACTCTAAACCTAAAAAACCTCCCCTTAGGAGCGTAGAGATTGATCAAAACACTTAGTATACCTTCGGAACGAGAATGAACTTCTCGGTTTGCAACACTTGGTGGACTTCAAGTACGGGTTTTTGAGTGATTTTGGAAAGGGTAATAACGATTTGGAGAGTAGCTGGATGTGGCAACTTCCTTTAATGAGAAAGGCAATTTTTCGCTTTCGAAAATCTCCGGTCCCGAGCCCATTGATAGAGCTCGACTTATATAGACGATGAGGTTGGAAGCTTTCACACGTTAAGCAAAGTTCCCACGGCGGGAAGTCGAGCTACGAGTAGGCTTTGCTGTACCACGCGACCGAATTTAAGCTGCTGGGCAAACGCGGGAATCATGGGATTCGACTGGTGATGTCGTACGGTGTCCAGAGCTATACCGTGCGGTTTGGTTTGAAGCACCGCACGGTGTAAAGGGATTTTTATGCCGTACGATGAAGGACTTCGAGCCGTACGGTTAAGGAAATTGAAGTGCTGGGCCTTTTCTTGGTTTTGTCGGGTTCGTTCAACTCAAGGTATCGTTCTGAGGTATATTTCACATGTTCTTTTTATCATCGGGGATGCACGAGTCGTCAAAATTGGGGTGTCTACACAAACTTTACATGCTTTGAAATGTACGCCTTGGTGGACACAAATCATAGCATTTGTAGCCTTTTATTGATGCACAATATCCTAAAAACACACAATATTTGGATTTGGCTAAAGTTTGTTAGATCTATAGGGTTGAAGCCAATGGTAACAACTACACCCAAAAGATTTGAGAAAATGATAATCAGGGGTAGTTTTAAGGAGTAAGGTATAAGGAATTTTCATATTTAAGAAAGTATGAGGAAGTCTATTAGCATGATAGATAGTTGTAGTTAAGGCTTCAAGCCAAAATTTAGTGGGAAGACCTGATTGAAGGAGAAGAGTAATGCATGGTTGTTTTTATGAGGTGTCTGTGTTTTCTTTCCACAGTACCATTCTGTTCTAGAGTATGAGGGCATGTAGATTGATGAACAACACCAGTAGCAAGAAACAAGTGTAACAAAAAGTGATTCACAACCCCCCCCCCCGTATCACTTCGAACTGTCTTAATAGAAGTGTGAAATTAAGTAACCACATAAGTTTTGAAATTGGAAGTAGCATATTTGACTTCTGACTTATAATGAAGGGGAAACAACCAAAAATATCTAGTAAAATCATCTATGATCAGCAAATAGTACATATATCATTAGAAGACACATGTGAACACATCCATGTGTACAAGTTCATAAGTCATAGTACTAACTGTAGTTAAAACAGGAAAAGGAAGTTTATGACTGCTTGCCATGTTATGTTACAACAAGAGCAATTTATTACAGGAGATCTAGAAATAGGTAAACTATTTTCTTGATCAAAGTATGAAACAGAGTGCAGCTAGGATGACCTAGATTGTTATGTCAAAGAAGAGCTGAAGAAGATGTGGTGACAAAAGTTGAAGAATCAATGGATGACTTCTCAAAGGAGTTCAAAACTGGATAGAGAGACCTTTGGGGCATGGCCCCTGATATAGAATTTTGTGAGTATTCTTGTCCTGAAGTTTAAGACCAAAAGAGTAAAAAAAATTGAGAGAACAATTGTTGTCTTTTGCAAACTGATTTATAGAAATCAAATTGTGAGTGATATGAGGTGTATGAAGAACATGAGAAAGATGAAAATTAGCATGAGGAGTAGGGTGAGGTTGTTCAAGATTACTCAGATTTGTTGGTAATGTGGTTAGTAGCACCACTATCAAAATACCACTGCTTTGGTATGGTAGAACCACTTGAATTATAGGCATTCTGAGAGCTAGAAGTAACAGAAGCTCCTAAAGAACCCGGTTGCATAAACTGACAGTTATATGCCTCTGTAAATGTGCTTGAGGATGAAAACCATGATGCATTCGTGGAAAAACCTAAGAAACCATAGGAACAGGTGTAGGTTGACCTCTAAAACCAAGTTGACCTCCAAAACCAGGATCAAAAGATGGTTGAGACTGTGAATATCTTGGACCTGAAGATGGAACTGACTGAACAACAGGAAATCCATAAAGATACCTAGGAACTGACTGTGTATTCATCCAAGGTGTTTGATAAGTGCCACCACCCCATTGAAGTGAAGAAAAATCAAAAGGCATCAGTGGCATCTTTGTTCTGTAGTAGCAGAAGTTTGTGGTGTGATTATTTCTTCCACAAATTTAGCATGAATCACGAAATACTCTTGGTCCTCTTCCTCTGCCAAAACCTCTAAAGTTGTTAAGATAAAGTTGTCATTGAGAATGAGAAAAGAAAACTTTTCCCCTCCAAACTATCTAGAATTTCCAACTTGACTAGAATTACCAGTTTGATTAGAGCCAAAAAGTGGCACAGAAGACACCATGGCAAGTTCAAAGGTGCATTGTAATGAACAAATGATGTTGACTATGTTCGAACAAAACCACTACCAAGGGCTATATTTTGATTGGTCTAAGAGCCATGAGTTGCCACTAAAACTAAAGTTGTATCAATCTCAGAAGAAGAATCTTGGATTAACTGCAAAAACCTCTCCGTTTAGCATGGTAACTAGTTCATCAAAAGTAATATCATTCCCTCTTGTTCTGATGGTAGTCTTAAAACCATTGAATGTCTTTGGTAATCCTCTCAAAGTGTGAAAAATGAGATCATTATCATCTATTGGACTACCTAGTGTAGCCATTTTTTGTGCATATTCCTTAATCGTATCTATATAGTTCTTCATTGTTGAAGTCTTGGTGTGAACATACAACCTACATTTGAGTTCTTGAATATGATTCCTTGACAGTGAGTTACAACGATGTGATAAAGACTTCCAAACTTCGTGAACATGAGTTAACCTTAAAACATATGGTAGTGTGACCTAAGAGAGAGAGAGAGAGTGCTTGTGACCTAGCGTTGTTGTAATTAGCGTCACCCCAAGCGTAGGGCTAGGTCGTTGATAGCATAGTAACCCGGCAAGACCGGGGTCGATTTCCACAGGGACCGAATGTTACCGGCATGAGATTTGACTTGC
>JAXBDA010008603.1:0-14449 GCA_036023075.1 Gaultheria prostrata | reverse complement strand
ACGAAAATTATAAAATTTTAAAATACCGGAAAAAATTCATTAGACAAAAAGTTTATGAAATTTATCTAATGATTTTTTGGAGATTAATCATTCGTATCGACGAGAGGAATCAGAAAAGTATAAAATATGGCCGAATTTAAAAAAAGTTCATATAAGACAACACTTTTTTTTTTTTGAAACGGCAATAAAATTTATTAAAGAAAATTTGACAATGGATACATCAAGTTGGAGGGGGAAAAGAGAGAACTCCAACCAAGGTTGAAAAAATTAAAACACGTTTTGGGCCAAAGCCGACACTTTATAACAAAAAAAAATAGCTATTTGGTATCCTTTCGTCTTTGGAAAATCTTTTTGTCTAATTCGGCCCATATTTATCGACAAGAGAAATTATGATTTTTTTTATATCAAGTGTCGTCTTATATGAATTTTTTTTTAAATTTCGACCCATATTTTTATATTTTCTGATACTTCTCGTCGATACGAATGATTAATCTCCAAAAAAAATGTTTAGAAAAAATTCATAAAATTTTTGTCTAATGACTTTTTTCCGGTATTTTTAAAAGATTTTGTAATTTTTTTATCATTTTTTTGGAGAATAATAATTTTTCCGGTATTTTAAACATTTTTCTGGTATTTTAAGCATTTTTTGTTTGCCACATAAGCATTTTCCGTCATTAATTTGACGGAATGGCAAAATTGAAATTCGTTTGAAACTATAAGGACAAAATTGATACAAAATATTTGGTAAGGACGAAATTGAAACTTGGTGTATTTTGTAGGGACAAAAATGGTAGATAAGCCAATTTTTTTTAATGGCCGAGATTGCCGTTTGGATACCACGTAGGATAGTGCCCGCTCGGCACTGAAAAATCTCTCGCGATGTACTGATTCTAATCGTGAACTACTGTGTGAGTGCAGGCCTAAAAGTGTTTTCCCAAAAAAATGTATAAAATTATTTAAGCTAGCTAAAGAAAAATTGAAAGCGTAGATTGATGATTGAAACCGAGTGCGGAATATCAAGATTATGTAACCTATCATGCAGTAATATACATGGCCACATGGGCGGAGGTACTTAGGTACAAGTGGGGTCACTTGACCTCACTCAAAATATTATCCCAAAAGACATATAATAATGATTTGTAGACAAATTTTGCTACTTTGACTCCACAAAAAAAAAACAAAAAATTATATTAATTGTCCCAAATTAGCTTCAAATGCATCCAAACGCCAAGCATTCTCTTCTTTTTTTCAGGTAGATGGTATTACAAATGAGACTATCATGTATCGTTTCCAAAATATAATAAGTCTTTGGGATTACATTTATTATTGTATATCTACATTATTATTATTTTCTTATTTAGTTATTTGTTAAATTACCAAATAAAAAATAACTAACATATTGATACTATAATTTTTGATCCCCTAACTAAAACTTATGACTCCGTCCCTGCATATGTATATGTACATTATAGAGTTTGTATGTACACATAAATTTATTCTTCTCACAGCCGTTTGGTACCCCTTATTACACAAAAATGTTTATTAGAACATAGTGTGTTCAAAGCAAGAATGTCTTTCAAGGCAATTTGGAGTAATTGGGAGTATCATCTTTCTAGTATTTTTTTTATTTCTTCGTACTTGGTGACTTTTTTTTTGTATCGTTTATTGATTCTTTACCTTTTTAATTAATTTTAACTTGAGGAATAAAAAATACTCCATCCGCCCAGATTTGTTTGTCTATTGTAACCAGATAAAAAAAACAAGTGATATCTTTAAATTGGTAATAAATTTTATCCAATATGGATCTTGTTTGATAGATCTCGATTAGTTCTATATATAAGACAATATTTTTAGAATTACGTAAAATATTATAAATTACAAGATATAATCAGTTGAAAAATGGCACGAACTCTCAAAATGGACTAACAAATCCGGACGGAGGAAGTACTTTTATTGGCTTATTTCACCACTACTGAATTTTTCTATCCTTCTATCAACTTCTGAACAATTTATTCCTTTCGTCAAAAACGAATACACATTAATGTTTATTGCTTATAGAACATTTTATTCCTTTCGTCAAAAACGAATACAAAAAAATTAAAATATTTTCACTCAAAAAGCAATTAAAAAAAAAGGACAGAGAACAAATTCTCTTGTTTTTATAGCCTAGACACGGCCTTTTTATTGCTTATTATCAATCCAGTAAATAAGCTAAACAAATAAACTACAATTAATGTACTTGAATCGCCGTTCTCATGCATAGATTTTTTTTTTTTTTATCGGCAAAAAAAGATTTTATAACCTTTGAAAGAGATACAAAGATTAAAGGATCTCGGGCACACTGGCAAACGCGACCCGAGAACCTATCCAAAGGAAGGCAAGAAGCCAAACCAAACACCACATGACCAAAACGCCCCAAAACCTCAAGAAAACACCTAGAACCCAACCCCAACGAAAAACTTAACACCACAAGAGAAAAACGGAACCCATAAAAACAAACTGAATGGAGAAAGAGAATCACCCTTCTCATGTATTTTGTTTACTGCTTATGTTTAAAGAAGAAACCATAAAGCAGCACCCAAACGGGCCTTAATCATGGTACTGAAATGATAGTCGGCAAATTGTTGGGTACAGTAAAATATTTCATCGCAATTACCCTTTTTAAAAAAGCTCTATCAAGTTGCCGTGGTGGGCTGGTGGCCTACCAATTTTGACCATTCCATCATTTTCACACCCATATATATAAATTTTTTTGTGTTCTTTCCTCATTATGCTCATTCAGCTTTATGATATTCTTCCATTTATATTAAGATTTAATGGCCCACAGATCAGCTTCAAATTGGCATTAGAATAGCTAATATTCTTGGGATTGTGGATTGGATATTCTCCTTTTCCTTGCTACCCAAGATCTGCTACAGGCAAGTGGTCATCCCACCGTGTGAAATTCTTCTCACAGCCAGTTGATAAAAAAAAAAAGATATGTGAATGTGTTGAGTAGTATATATGTTAATATTATGTAATGTCCACTAACTACTGGGAGTGGAGTTTCTGCCGTGTACGGCATCGTCTAGTGCGAGATATCCGGCCCTTCATTACGAAAATGCACGGTTCGGATTACTCCATGCATTTTCGCAACGGACGGCCGGATCCCCGCAATGGATTCATCCGAACCGTGCATTTTCGCAATGGACGGACGGATGCCCCACACCACACGGTGTTGTGCACATGGTGCACAACTGGGAACCTTGATCCCTACCCACTAACTTGAGTTATAATTTTGAGTCATGTGATTAAGTCAAGGGTTAGCAAATAATCAGTTCCCGTGGCTAAGCCTACATCAACCAGAAGGAAGCGAGGGATAGGTATTACGAGGAGACGTGTTTGGATGGACCCCAAAGGACGAGACTCAGGTGCTTGTTGTACTTGGTAATGAGAATTTAACATCTTTGTAGGGTAGTGAAATAAGAGAAACATAAGTAAAAAGTTGCAATATATTCCTATGAGAAAACACCCCTCTCAATGTGCAATATACTCCCAAGTGTGGCATTTTTCACTTTTGCTTCTAGCAATTTCAATATACCATTATGTAATCAACAAAAAACACATAATAAAAGACATTATTTGGAAGGTTATGACAAACAAAGTGAAATTGTTGCTCTTTTTGTTTGCAAATGCCATTATTGGTGAGTGCTGATTGCTGGTGGGGTACTTTCCCTCAATTTGCCTATGATGTATCAAAACCTTTTCCACAAATGACTACATTTCTCAGATTGTCTTTGGCTTTCTACATTTTCTTGACAACCAAAGTGTAAAGGGCACCAATGTTAGCCAGGTGGTACTTGTGGACAGGTTGAGAGATGACAGATGGGTATAGAAGTGGCCAAAAGGGGAACTTTCACCCATCTTTCTCTTTCTCTTGTTCTTTTCTTTCTTCTTTCATCAATTTTTTTTCTTTCTTCTTGTGGGTACACCACCCGTGTGTATCCCAAATGTACACCATCAAATCCCGATCGTTCAAAATTATTTTTCGATGTTCCGGATTTGAAATGCTCTATTACCAATAATAGAGCACTTTAACTGGTAAATGGTAATAGAGCATTTCAAATCTGGAACGTCAAAAAATACTTTTGAACGATTGAATTTTGATGGTGTACAAACGAGGTACACATGGTGGTGTACCCATGGTGTTTTCGTTTCATTATCAATTCCTAAGAACTTTCACTTTGACCTTCTTTCCTTTAATCAAAATTATTTTGACATCTTCTAACTTCTGAAAAATTATACCTGCACCCCTCCGGATGATGATAACAAGTAACATTTAATTACGATTTAGGCCTGAGAAAATTGAAATTTAATACTTCTTCCCCCACTGACCGTGCCTATCCCCAGATTCCCCACCACTAAAGCAAATCTTCAGACTTCTTCCTCATTGTTTTTACTTTGTTAGCATGTTTCTATAGGTTGTACCTATTCATAAGAACAAAAAAAATTGTTAGCATGTTTCCTCTTGTTGTTAGTCATACCGTTGCTTTAGGCTGAGTTTCCCTTTTGATTTTATGAGAAATCCCGTAAAATCAACTGGATGATTTTATAGGATTTCACATTTTAGCACGTTGATCCCATAAAATCACCTAAAATCAAATGGGAAACGCAGCCTTGGTTGGTTGTTGTGTTGACATAAATACTTTGCTAGTTGCTTAGAAGGTGTTTGGAGTTTGGCGTGCCTACTAATGCATCTTGATTCTTGATAGGAAGCCGCACTAGTGAACAGGCTGAGATAACATATGTGTAGAGAAGTGGCAAAGGGGACCTTTCACCCTTTTTCTCTTGTTTTCTTTCTTCTATCAACAATTCTTGAGAACTTTCACTTTGACCTACTTTTCTTTAATCAAATTTACTTTAACATTTTGGAAATTTGGAAAATTATACTTTACCCCTGATAAACGAGTGAAAAGGTCAACTTCTTCATTTAATAAAGTGTGAGAAAACTCGATTCCATGCCAGAAAGTGGAGGTGGTGACCCAAATGAAGAATCAAATTGATCGTATTCAACGCCACTATTGAGGGAGTTTGGGTTTTGCTCTACTTATGTTTTGTTTTGGGTCTTGATGGGAATTCCACAAAACAGTTCCATTTACTCTAATTTGAATCTAGATGATAAATATTAATCTCATATTTTGGTTTTTTTTTTTTTCATTATGTTTTATTTGTTATAATTATTGTCTGTTCTTATTTTTTTGTATTTTAAATTTTAATTCTCCACAAGTACCTCTAGTTTTCATGAAGGGAATTATGTCCCTGATTTTTTTTTTATAAAAGGAGTTAACTTTTCCTCTAAGAACAGAGGTCCAAGTCACAACCACCCAATTTTGAGCCAGGATTTTGTCACCACTTACATGATCTCGATCCCACTAGTTGACGCCTTACCCTACAGCCACACCACTGCACAAGCCACAGCTTCATGACAACTAAACTTGAGCCAATATGTGACAACCTTGGTACATATCACTGACCAACGACAGGAGATTTTTCCCTAACTGGAGAAAATCTAAAACTTCCATGCTTAATTCATGCACGTAAACTTTTTCGATATGAAATATGTCGTAAAAGTACCTTCACGTCTCATGAATCATATCTCATTTCTCAAATAAAGGGAAATAATTCTTCGAATGTATACTTCTCCAAATCATCCCGAGTCTTACAAATGCAGGAAAAAGCGAACAACAATGGTTTTGAAACATCCCATCTATAGTTCATATTTCTATTGTTACGTCATAAAAATGTTGAAATTCAACGGATGAGAGTGAGTTAACATGTTAAGGAGGGTGTAGAGTCATTAGCTCGGCTGCTTGATTCCATCTTTGCCGTTTGCAAATGTGTCTATGGCATACAAGTTTAGTCCTCTTGTCCGACCCGGTGCCCCTCCTTTAAGCGCAGATACATCGAGTACAAACCTGCTCAACCGACACAAATTAAATAAAAGTCATGCATAGCAAAATTCAAAAGGTGTACCTAGAAAACTGATTGGATCATAGATTTTATCAAGGGAAGTATGGAGGTAAAAGAGAAAAAAATGGAGCAAACTGTAGCCAGCACATTCACGAATGATTTTGTCGTAGTTTTTTTTTTGTTGGCCTTCTAAAAATCCGTTCTTAAATTCATAATTCAAATACACCCTAAGGCAATGACACATGTAGGGATCTTACAACTGTCCTGAAGCTTTTTCAACTTCTGCGGACCCGCAGTTAATAAGAATTTTCTGATCAACCTTCGACACTGAATGAACTGCAGTAAGATCTACGAATTCAGGCACTGCATTGAAATTGTCAGGATTACATCAATTTCGAATTTAAGACAAAAGGAGGACATTGAAACCAGATGAAGACTGTTCATTGGAATGCAATGCAAGTCATTGGAGGAATTCTTACATGATTTAGGGGTAGTGCAAATAATTCCCTCAAGGCCCAAGAGTTTCTGCGCCAGCTCAAATAGAATTAATAAGCACTGAGAAGTATTATCCGTTTGCTATTGTTTCCAGTTTTCTAAACCGTTTTTCCAGTTTTTGAAATTAAAGAAAACAATGTAAAGTTCGAACTACTCATTGCTTCCATTCCATTTCATCTTCATTTTTGTGCAAAACTTGTCTGAAAAGTTGATAGCCATCATTGTGTTCTTTTTTTCTGAAAAATGGTTTGTAAAAAGTTTAAAACATGGTTCGCCAAATAAACCGTCTCGGCTTTTGGGCAATGGAAACAAAGAATCTCAAAACTCACCTTAAGACTCTGGTAACAAGACTCGAGGTCATCGTTGACCAGGATATGGTCAAATATGCCTCCCGATTGTCCTTGCTCAAGCTCTGCCTTGGCATTTCGGAGTCTCTTTTGGATCTGCTCTTCTGTCTCAGTCCCTCTGTACAATAAAATGCCCGAAAGAACTCATATCAAATACAAGGGAATCGAAAAGCTAGAAGGTTTTGCAATCTCTAGCTTTATAATTAGGTCACCTTTCACGAAGGCGCTTCTCAAGCTCCTCAAATGATGGAGGACAGATAAAGATAAAAATGGCTTCAAGAGAACTAGCCCTCACAGACCGTGCCCCTTGGACATCAATGTCAAGGATGCATCTCTACATTGCAAACAAGCAACCATTCAAGCATGCCAAAATGGAAAGCAAACCCAATAACTAGAGAAACATAGTTTTGTTTTTAGATATCTCCAATGGTGGTTGCATTTTCCAATGCCAATGCTATTTCTTGGCTTGCTACTGTGTCATTTTGCCGATTTGGCAAAAAATTAATGAAGTCGTGTCAAAACTCAAATCCCTCTAATGGCTCTACCCATCACAACCGTTTGATCACTCGCCCCACAAATCTCAAATGCCAGAGTTTCAATCATGTTGATGATGAGGCCAGGAATTCTGTGAATTGAGATTCAGCAAGCCCTTGGAGGGTATTTTTTAGGATTTCCTGCCCCAAAAAATGGCTTTGGCAAGAGAATTGGACGTCCAGTTCAAAAAAAAAAGAAAAAGAGAATTGGACGTCATTGGAGTTGCTCTTAAGGCTATACTTGGATCTTGCATATGGCGAAGAAAAGAAGAGAGAAGGAGAACAGACAGAAAGAAATTGGTTATGATTGAATACTATTCCCTATTTCTTTTCTTTTCCCACAACAAATTTCTCCAAAAATTTAACATCCAAGCTCAGCCTAAAGGGTTTATTTACTTTCACATAAATTGATTTGGGTCTCTAGGCCTGCCCTCCCTAATGCCTTTTGGCTTTGATTTGGGGGCATGGTTCTGTAGCAAAACGTCCCTGTAGCTCCTCAGTTCTTGGAGGTTTAGGGGGGCCACTGTTTCGGTGGTATCCTGAGAGCAGCCACTTTGTGCATATTGCCAAAGGTTAGGTCTGTCTCCAATCATCCCCGCCCATACCCCCAATGATTGGGGACTAGATGGGTTCTGTTGTTGTTGTTGTTGTACTAAGAAATCAAAATAGACAATCAACAAGTTCTGACCAAAAAGGCCAAAAGCAAATCAGTATCACTAGTTCAAGTTTCTTCAAGTAATATCAGCAAGCATACGATTGCATGCCAGTTTTATTTACTAAACTGGAGTGGGGACCTCAGGAGTACCCATCACTTGTCATAGTTCTTATGAGGAAAGACCACAATAATCCATTTCATCAAAATCTAAGAGAAACTTTGTCGTGCAAATGCTTCCCTTCAAATAAATCATTTACTTATTTCCTTTTATAGACGTGCCCTTTTTAGAAGTAAGTTTCAGTGGAACCAAACGCTTAATAGAAAGGTGGAATCAGCAATGCCTCCACCTTTTCTAAGATAGGTTCGAAATTCCTGCGGATTCCATTCTCGCAACAATAAGCAGAACCTATAGCCTCTTTTGGCACTCAAATGATGCATTTCTACAGACTCTGAGTATTTTGGTTTTATCTAACACGCAACCTTTATGCATCTTAACGTGTAAATATCTAAGAGTTGGGTCAATCTGGCAGATTAAAACGCCTAACAGATACACCACATACCCAAAACTCTTCTTTCTATCTAGAAATTCAGTGGACATTTAACTGAATCAAGATTGTACTTCATTTGACAAATAACTTCTCTTTTGGTTGATTATCATTTGACAAATAAGTTCTAGAATGAAAAAAGCAAAAGAGCAGTAGGTGTATACCTTTCCTTCATCTGCAACCACCTCAACAGCTTCAATACTCGTTCCATACAAGTTTCCATGAACAGCAGCAAACTCAAGGAACTTCCCATCTTTTATCTCTTTTTCCATAACACTTCGATCGGTGAAATGGTAATGAACGCCGGCTTTTTCCTTCTCCCTTGGAGCACGGGTTGTGTGGCTCACAGAGAATCCAAACATAGATGGAAACTCCTTCATCAGTTTGGCTATTAATGTACCCTTACCAACGCCGGATGGACCACTGATCACGATGGGCTTCTCAGCTTCACCTCTCACTCCCTTACTCCACGCAACCACCTCAGTTTTCAAACTTTCCCTCTGTTGCCTAACGAATTTGGTGTCCACCTAACATCATTAACCAAAGAAGACTCTTTCATTGAGCTAACCACCAACAAAACCAAGCCTTAAGTCCCAATCTATTGAGGTGAATTAAATTAAAAAGGCAACCAATTAAAGTCTGCACAGAAGGATTAAAATGGATCCAAGTAGCACATGTAAGAGAAGTAAATCCATTGTAACCTCTACTATAAAGTTTGGATTTTATTTTTTACTAGTGATTGGAAATGACTTTAATCACCAAGTACTCCCCCCTTAAGTTATACTATCTAATGTCCGAAGTGTAATAGTATGCACTCTGCCTCAAAATGATTGAGGTAGAAAATATGCTATTTTGATAACGAGATACCAGAAACTAATCTAGAAAGCTTGCATTGATAGAAAAAAAAAAAACTACCTCAAGAAACCAAGTGCAATCATCAGGAGATGAATCCCCCTTGACAATCAGTATCCGGTCTTCATTTAGACTCACAGCTGAGTGACCCTTGCATTGCTTTGGCTTTGTTCCAAACACCTTTGGAATAATCCTTCAAATTTCAACAGAAATCAATAAACCCAAGTGCTGACCGAAATGCAACTACATTGACCCCATACTTGGAAGTTCAATACTCACAATTGCCCCGTAGATCGGTCGAAAATCCGAACTCCAATTGTTGATGTTGATTCATCATCAGTTCCACCAATCACATACTAATCAATTGAACACAATTACAGACCGTGAGATTTCAGTGGGTGATAAATTGTTCAAGTTACCTCCTAAAGAAATTAATAGGGGAAGATTGAACAAAAAAATAATAACATACCGTCTTATCACCGACTGTGGTGGTCGTTTGTGAGCCTTTGCATTTCAATACAAACCCATTGGAGTATTCACTATGCAGATCTTCTACAAAGAGAGCTGGAGCTTCTCCCTAAAAGACCACAACCCAAGACAGCTCAATTTATAGTAAAGAAACGCATTTTAACTTTAGAGGTAGCAGTTAGAAAGGATTATTGGATATCAAGAGGCCCTCAGCGGAGCTTATGTAGCCGACCCCAGTTGATTGGGGCTTAAGGCTCGGTTTGGTTTAACCCTTTCTCAATCATGGCCAATATTCAATAGACTCCTTTCCAACCATATTTTCCTCACAAATTCAAATCCATTTTTAATTAACTTCTGTTTTCATTCCCCAATGAAATAAGAGATTTACACACCAAAAAAAAAAACTCACCATGGAAATATATATTCCTCAAATCCAAGATTACACCTGACCAAGATACATTTGAGAAAATAGATCAGATACAAAGTACCCAACTTCCAGATCTTACATTAAATATAAAGCATCAAGAAGAACAGAGAAAGACCAGTGACGCGAAAGAAATAATGAAAGCTTATAAAAATTCCAACAAATCTAAACCTGAACATTTTGGAATCAAAATAGATAGCCAAAAAACAAAACCCGAATATCATTTTGGAATTCCAGACACAGTAGGCTATAAATCTGAGTTTGAGCATTGCAAACATCAAACTTGTTAAACATGCCAGCAAACACATCTAAATAGACAGTCACAAACACAAAACCCAGATACCATTTTGGAATTCCAAACAAAGTAGGCTACAAAATCTGAGCTTGAGCATTTTGAAAAGAAAAAAAGAAAGCCCACCCAAAAAAACCCAGATGCCAATAACTTTCCAAACACAAAATATACCAGTTAAAAAAAACAACAAAATATGGCAGAGAGAGAGATGAATACATGAACATATATATGCATGAGCGACATGTGGAGCTAATAGGAGAGGGGAAAAAAATCAAAAGAGAACAAAGAGTGAAAGAAAAAAACCCACCTCAATCACGAAACCAATAGATCAAAAGATCAAATTTGAACTAGAGAAAACCAAAAAAGAACCAGATTTTCGGCTATATGTCTTCAACCGCCAACTGATTTCTTCTGGCTAAAAATTCAAAGAGGAGGAGAATGGGTCAATGAAAGAAGAAGAGTTGTGTTTCCTCTTTCAACCCTCAGATCTTTGAGTTTTCAAAGCAAAACCAACTTGGGGTGGAAAAAGATGTGTGCGAAGAACAAGTTGTAATTGAAATTGAGGAGCATTGGCATATTTGTAGGGCAAAAGTAGAGAGAGAGAGAGAGGGAAGGGGGTGGGATTTTGGTCGCATTCAATTCACGAAACCACAAGACTCCACCAAAAAAAAAAAAAAAAACAAAGTTTTACCGGCTTCTATTTTTTATTGTTTATTTCGATATTTAGTTTTATGAGTATTAAAAATATTTTGATATTTATTACTGGAGCCGAAGGATTCTTAGTGGGTCCCTCCAAGTGGAAGAGCTTCTAGGGTTTCCCTGTGGGCGTGTGTGCTTGCTGCTTAAGTTGTGTTTGGAATTTTAAAAAAGAGAATTTTTATTTGTTAGTGTTACTTTACAATATATTTTTGATTTTTCTTTACCCAATTTTGGCTCCCCTAACGGCTCATTTGAATGTCGGAGATGATTTTGGATGGATTTGTAATGAGGGTGAGCCCATCTCCTAAGAACTAAGAAGGGTGGATTTGCATATTGGGTGTTTGAATGATTTTTTGAGGAGGAGAATTTGAGAGGTGGACATGATGGAATAAGTTGTAAAAAGATTTAATTGCCCCCAATTTATTATTTTAATGAATAATTTGGATTAATTTCATTATAATTACAATAAATACATAATAATTACAATAAATGCATATATATATTTTACAATAAATACATAATAATTACAATAAGTACATAAATATATTTTAACTATATTAGATGTAAAAAAATATTTTCAAAAAATAAATAAATATTCCCGGACCTTATGAATTGGAACTTGGTCGGCCTATTCTTACTAAGGTGCGCAAGGACCCACAGTAATATCGGAACTTTCTCCACAATTGTTACATTCCTAGTGTTTTGCAAGCCTCTTTCCTCTAATAAATGGCACAATACCATGAATGTATGTCTCTTTATCCTAGGTCGTGGCAATCAGTGTCACTACCGCGTACTACCCTATTCAGTGCGTTTACTTGTGGTTTGTAAACATCATGATTCATACAAATACGGTGCCTTCGTCAAAATCATTTGTGAATCAAATCCATAATTAACATGTAAATCATGAGAGTAGTATTGACTACTTTCATGAAATATATGACTGCTACCAAAGCCTTACGCTTTGACTTCTTCAGTCGTTCATGTTTCGTTAGTCTTGACATTTGTTTTCAAATAAAACATCTAACGAAATTAGGGCAACCGATGATATTATGGGATATTAGGGCAAACATTTCACACATCTTTCATCAATTAGAGCAAACTCAGTGACAATCAAACAAATTAGGGCAAACTATGAAATGTGGAACAAATTAGGGCAAAGAATTTGTTTTCAATATCTTCAATTATAGCAAAGTGTGAACATTCAGTCAAACAGTGTCCGAAGTTAGGGATTCATCTAACTTAAATTAGGGCAAAGTGAGTGACAATTAGGGCCAACTCAAAACCATTAAATTATTATAGGGCAATTAGGGCAACTCCAAATCCACAAATTAGGGCAAACTCCGAAAACATAATAAATCTCAACAATTAGGGCAAACTTGAAATTATAGCAATCCCAGATTTCAATCTCAGAATTATAGCAAACCAAAATCCCCACAATACACGAGTTCTTGGAAACCCAGCAATTAGGGCAAACTCGAAAATCAAAAATTAGGGCTAACTCCGAAAACCATAATAAATCTCAGGAATCTCAGCAATTAGAGCAAAAATCTAAGCAATTAGGGCAAAAATCTAAGCAATTACGACAAACTCGAATTTATAACAGTCCCAGATTTCAGTCTTAGAAATAGCAAATCAAAATCCCCACAATACGAGTTTGAAATCCAAAAAAAATGTGGGTTTCGAAAAGGAAATTTCACCAAATCGCGAAGAACAATGGAGTACGAAGCACACCTCAGTGAAAAGGTTGAAGAAGAGGTTGAGATCGAGCAACAATGGAGTCACCAAGTTCGAAAAAACGGCGACTTCCTTGTCTTCTTTCTTATCCTTTTCCTTTCTTCGAACAACAGAAGCCTCAACTGATCATGTTGTACGCGACCAAGTACCCAGATTTATAGGGGCAAGTTTGTACCAAAAAACCCTAAAAACACCCGAACTTGCTAACGATAAGGTAGAGCTCAGCGTTCGCAAATCCACCCCAGGGCTGATTCGCACTCCCAACAGTAAATGAGTTGAGGAAGAAGAAGGGGCAACCAAACAGCGGAGATGAGGTGAGACCCGGATTACAATTTCTGGCGCTTGTTATATCCGGGTGCAAATCCTACATCCAAACGTGGCGTAAATAACATCAGAGTTTTTCAAAATAAGAGGAACTAGAGATTAAAAGAGCATCAGAGTTTTTCAATATATATATATGAAAAGAGAGGTGCATATTTTTACCTTTGAAGTCCTTAGATAATTTGCATATTTTTATAATTTAAGTTTATCTAGTCAAAACAAACTGGAAAACACAAAAAAAATTGATAAACAAGTAAGGAAATTTTGCAAAAGAAAATTCTAAAATTGACGTAACTCGTAAATGTTTAAAAAATATATTAAAATGTATGCAAAGTGTATCAGAATATGTGAAAGTGAAAAAGGACACTACAATGTGTATTTTTTTTTTGTTTACTTCTTACCTTATTGTCAGGGTCCAAAGATCCTTTTGCAAAAAATTAAAGTAAAAAAAAAAAATGTCAAATTTCTAGAGTTGAATATTTTCCGCTTTGACACGTGGGGAGTGACACAAGTAACTTCAATATTTTCCACTTTGAAGCTAACCCTTGTTAAGTAACCTGTAACCTCTACACACTTTATTAGATTTTGTTAAGTAAACCATAAATCTTTGGTAGCGTTTTACTGGAAAAGTACTTTCATGACATTTATTTAGGAGCAATATATGCCAAGTGAGAAAATAAATCATATATAGACTAGAGATGATTCAATTCATTTACATTTTCATTAAATTCCGCTAACCACATATTTCCTAATAAACTAGAAAACAAAAAGACTTTTCATTCATGAAGATTCCATTGCAACGACGAAATCTATTTTATTCTCAAATAAGGTCCGTGTCAGTCAAGCAAACAAATCAGTGCGATATCGACAAAGATCCAACATAAAAAAAAAATGCATACATAAGAGACACACCGATAGACATAATTTGTACCTGGTACTTAATATTTGGTGGGAGTTTAAGTTCATTACTTTTCTTGGAAAATGATGTTATTATACTAACATTTTTCCGTTTTCATTTTTTTTGGTTACTCGGTAATGACGCAAGTCAAAGATTTAAAGTCAAGAGTGAAGTACGAAAATTACGATAATCAATTTGTCAAATCGTGAGCTTACGATTTCATTGACCAATCACTGA
>JAXBDA010008602.1:0-14449 GCA_036023075.1 Gaultheria prostrata | reverse complement strand
GATCTTCATCGTCGTCTTCTCAAACCCTCCCTGTATCCAACCAGAAGGAGAGGGAGAGGGAGAGGGAGAGGGGAAAGGGTTTTCAGATTTTACGGTTTTGATTTTTTTTTTTTTTTAAGCAAAACGACGCCGTTTTGCACCTTGATGTGTAGTTGCTGTGCACACTTGCTGTGTGTGTAGCAGCGTTGTAGAATATGTGTATGTATCGAAAAAGCTACATCAAGAAAATTGTGGAGACCTTAGGAGCGTGT
The DNA here is from genome assembly GCA_036023075.1 of Gaultheria prostrata. Classification (NCBI taxonomy): domain Eukaryota; kingdom Viridiplantae; phylum Streptophyta; class Magnoliopsida; order Ericales; family Ericaceae; genus Gaultheria; species Gaultheria prostrata. The sequence goes on along the minus strand of JAXBDA010008602.1, from coordinate 14,198 downwards.
ATTGCGTTGCTGATGATGTATGTCGAATTAACTTTTACGAAATTTTCCTTTAGTTACGCAGAGATGGGCTGCCTCCTCTTGACCTATGATTATTTATTTATTTATTTTTTGATAACCACGTGTTTAAGTCAGTTTTTGCGCAACTCGACTAATTCTGGGAAACCAATCTCACCGTACACTAGCGGTGACCCCATTTAAAGTCAGAGCAAAACTCTGTATAAACTGGCCTCAAAAGAGTTGATGGCACATATGAGATTTCAAACCTGAAATCTTAATAGAGAGCAAACCCCTAAACCCTAAATCTTGATCATTAGGCCAAACCCTTGGGATTGACCTATGGTCAAGTTGGCGAGTCTTCTGCACTTCCCTAAGCTATCTTCATAATGCTTTACTTTTTTTAATTTTTTTTCCTTTTTATCCCCGAGCATTCTCGTCAGTAGAGTTCCATTAATTGATTAATTTTTTTTTTTGATGGAAACAGAAAAAATAAAAACTCGGTGATACATTCAATTATATCAAGACCTGGTAGTTTGGTTGATTTGATAGTATTAATACTTGCTGAACAGTTCGATTCTTTTTCTTTTTCATTAATTTGTCTAAAATTGAACTTAATTTTATGATTTTATCCAATGGAGCTGGGTCAAAGTCACAAGATGTGAGGGACGGGGGAAGGCTAAACAACGACTGCCGCACGTTATTAAGATCGATTTTTTTTTTTTTAACTTCGTTTTTATGATCGATTATTCCGAGTCTTTGGATTCTACGTACAAAGGACACGCCTAAAGGAGCCCTGGGTAGTGCAATGTAGGAATTAGCGTACGAAAGGGCTTTCCGCAGGGATTGTAATCATTAGTAAGTACAAATCAATATTTGCAATTAATTGTGGCCCGTTTCAGGTGCTTATACTCCATAGGACTATATGTCATAAGCGCATTTGGAGTTCAATAATGCTACACACACACCCTAAACCACACCCTCCAAATGTCGTGTTATAAGGCATGTGTCACGGGTTACCCAATAACACCCCGTGACGACTCAAACATGTTAACGGATCATGCTTAATCGATGTGCAAATGGCCAAGTCTCAGCGTGTCAACGACTACAACACCGGGCCAACATGTGATCCGTGCTCTTATGTCGTGTAGTTTAGGTTCCAAACGGGTGTCAACCCATTGTATAGTTGGGCATAGCTTAGGTGTTTTTGTTTATTGCACTTTGAGTCCTTATGTAATTACACTTTTAGTCCTTATTCTCCTGGGACAATAAGACGTCTCTTCCAGTCACATGGGGAAAAGTCACTTATGCTATATATATAGAAGGTTGGTACTCATGTGTAGTGTGGCTATCCTCCCATCAGTCCGTGTCAATTATAGTGTCTGTTACTTGTTTTTCTAGTCATCGTCTGGTCCTGTAACTCATTTTCTAGTGAGCAATGAAATTTGCTTCCTTGAATTGTTTCATTGTCGTTACTTGTTAGCTATATTGTTGCTTGCATCTTGTTGGTGGCTTGAATCACAGTGCTAAGTAGGTTCCTTTGGAGTTGTGGGAGCTTGGCGTGCCTACAAGGGAGTCTTGGTAGGAAGCCACACGTGGTGCCTCTTGAGAATAATATTGCTTCAAGGGCCATCCCGTGACACATGCCATGTGGCACTGGGCTCCACCACAAGACAGACTCAAAAAAATAAAAACAAAAAATCTCTCTCTCTCTCTCTCTCTCTCTCTCTCTCTCTCTCTCTCTCTCTCTCTCTCCGCCCCCAACCCCAAAAACCCAACTTCCTCTCCATCTCTTCCCCCTCTCCCCTGCCACACCACCGTCACCAATCCGCTCCAACGTCATCAGAAAACCACCGGTCTTAGATCGGAATTTTTTTGACAGTATGGGGATGGTCTCCGATCGGAAAAAATTTGACAATATGGGGATGGTCTCTGATCGGAATAAATTTGACAGTATGGGGATTTACACCTTAAAACCCACAAAACCCAACCCCCTACGTCACCGACACATAAGAACAAACACAACAAACCCTAGAATGAAACCACTCCATCAAACCCTAGGCACTAAATCAACAAAATGCAAATTTAGAGATACGCAGATTAGGTTTATGAATTTGAGAACCCAAATGTGAACAAGATGTTCAAGCAAAACCCAGATCCCTTTCTTCAAAAGGTAGCCAAACCAGAGCCCAAAATCATCAAAAAGGGTCAAGAAATCAGAAACTTAAAAATGTAACTAAATTGAGTACATGTACTTTTGGAGAGAGAGAGAGAGAGAGAGAGAGAGGAGGAGGAGGAGGAGGAGGAGACGTAAAGGAACTTAAAACGAAGGAGAATGGTGATGGAAGTGAAGTGAGGATTAGGTCGAATGAAAGGGAAAGCACACCTAAATTGCCCAACCTCTAGACTGTCAAAGAATCAAGAAAGGTGAAGATGGATTATGGGTGGGTGGAAGAGGTGGAGAAGAGGTTGAGTTTTGGGGGTTGGGAGTAGAGAGGGAGAGAGATTTTTGTTTTGTTTTGTGTCTGTCTTGTGGTGGGCCCAGCACCATGTGGCATGCCTTATAACCCGATACGTGGAGGGTGTGGTTTGGGGTGTGTCTCTCAAGGTGTGTATGTAGCATTATTGTTTGGAGTTTCCATTGAAATACTCAATGCCACAACCAAGGACGGACACATGACACTAATTTATTCTAAGCTAACTCAAACTTGTATACAAATACATAAATATGTAAATTTCCTGATGCGGACTGTGGAAACTCCGCAAGATTAGGTTCATATGGCCACGTGCTTTGATATAAGCTTTCCCAATCACATCATATTCATTAACAGGATGTTTCCATATCAGTAAACTTATCCCCAGCTCCCGTACGAGAGAAGTATCATCAAAGAGGATTCAAATCGCGCATCATGTTGGGTTGTTCAAAGGGGATTAATTTGTGGGCAATTTTCTGGGTAGTTTGTTTTTTAATTACTGGGTGGGTGTTTATTTAGTATGGGTTGGGCTACACACAAAAAAGAAAAAATGAGGCGGCCTAAAATTTATTGAGCTATAATTTTACACAAATTTCCCCCCTATTTTTTTCCATCCCACCTGGGCTATAGCCCCAACATATTCATACATCCGCCCTTGCGGCGCAACCAGAAATATACATTAATAGGGCACTTTAATAAAAAAAACTCTAGTGACAGCTAAACCCGACAATATGTCACCGACCCCACAACTTGGTGATGGTTGGCGATCAACACTAGTTTGCGTACTTGTTGTTACCTCAAGAGAAATAAAAGAAAGTTTTCAGGTTTTAGAGTATTATTTTGTCCACCCACCTAATCAATAGATGAACATTTATCACCTTCCATATAGGGTGAAAATTACTTTTCAAAAGTTCACTCTAGATTTTTACTTTGATGATAAAAAACATTGGTGCTTATTTTGTAACAATTCAACCAAGTCATTCTTATTTTTGTAAGTATTTGATCGAATAACATGAACATCTATCGTTAAGCACTCATTCTTATTTTCATATGTATTTGATCGAAATAACATGTGTCTTGCTGTAAGTTAGATAGTTTGATTATTATAGATATTTAGTTGAGATATTATTTTTACAAAAAATATTAATAAGGTTAAGACGTTAAAAAATAGCTTTGATTATTGAAGTGGAACCTATTATATATGGATCCAATGTAAAGTAGATAATATTCACCTTATTTTACAAACAAAATATCTACGTAGTTGTGCAAGTTAGTTGATTGAAATACATTAAAGGCAATAATTATTCGATTCAAGTAAAACTTAAAACAAAAAGAACTAAAATTGAAAGAAAAAAGTTCAGTGAGGGCCTGTGCCCGGTGGTGGCCCTATGGTGGCTCCACCACTGGAAATACTTGTGTCAATTAATCAAAAGCTTGAAATTCAAGATTAGTCATACATATCAATAGAACTTGTGATTTTCATTTTTAAGTAACCATGCCCGGCCTCATGAAAACCATGTTTAACTGCAAATTAAAGCATTAACGCTAATGATTTGATAAATTGTGAAAATTTTATATCCAACTCAAAATTTATTGACAATGAGTAGAAAAGTTCCAATTGTTATTAAGAAATTTCTTATTCCATACCCAAGCAATGTTGCACAAGTACTCTAACATCAATCTCCAGTTGATCAAAAATCTTTATGATGACATACTTAGAACTAAAAATTTAAGAATGAATCAGTAATTTTTCTTTTGGTGAAAACGTTCGACAGTAACTCCGAGCCGATTAGATGCGGGATAAGATTTGGGTGAATAAAATAGTAATGAGAGATAAGATAGTACTCCCTCCGTCCTTTTTATAGTGTAGACATTTTCATTTTGGACTGTCCCTTAATAAGTGTGTGTTTTAAAAAGTTAGCGAGTACATTTTCTATTTTGCCCTTAAAAGTAGATTGCTTTTTGAAAAGTTAGTGGGTATTATTATATTGATAAGGGTAAGTAATGGAAAGTAGATGTAAAAGTTGTAAAAGTTGCAAAAGTTGATGTGAGAGAAAATAAGTTGGAATTACAAGGCAACACACTTAAAAATGGACGGAGGGAGTAAGGGTTATTATTTATGGAGGGAGGGCCGATATTGACTTGACATTACATGAAGGGTGGATAAAATAGTACTTTTTTTTTATCAATGATAAAATAGTACTTGGTTTCGAAGATTTTGGTAATAACAGCTCAATTAGATGCGGGATGAGATTTAAATGGATTAAATAGTAATGAGAGATAAAATAGTATGTGGTACTTATGAATGGTGGACTCATATTGATGTGATATTTATGAATGATGGATAAGATAATACTTGGTTTGAAATGTTTTGGTATATGGATTGTGTTTGAGCTGGGTAAAAATAAGCCGGGTTAAGAGGGTTGGAGCCGGACTATTTTCGGGGATAACTCATCCACCCTCTTCCAAAACAACCAAACCAAGAGTGAAGTATGGGCCTGGAATTAGTCATCCGGGCCAAACTTGTCTCCCTACACGTCCTCCTTTCAAACGGGCTAAGAGCATCTTCAATGCATCCATGTATCTCTATTTTAGAGATCGGATGTGACATACCAGTGAGCGATTTTTTTATTTATGGTGTCTTTTTTTTAATTTTTTGTAATTTATGAGAGAGTCTTTGATGGACCCATCGTTCTTTTTAGAGATTTAGTCTCTAAATTTACCTGTAGGCCTCTAAATATAGAGACCCACACTTTCATTTGGGTCTTCAATATCTAAAAAGGACGATGGGTTTTCTCCAAAAACTATAAAAAAAAATTGAGGAAAAAATGAGATAAATTACAAAAAAATTCCTCAATATGTCGCGTTCGATCTCTAAAATAGAGATATAGAGATACATAAAAGATGCTCTAAAGACAAAAGCAAGATGGGACTTGTACGAGCATTTTTCCCTTTTGCAGTCTCAAGCGTGTTTGAATTCTGTATATTTTTTATTCATAAATAGAATCTAGAATACAATTGAGGAGATTATTTCGGAGAGCCCATTAGAGGACTCTCCCATTCCTAAATTAGCAAAATTTTAACACATATTTTTACTTACTTGTCAACTTTAGGAGTTATTAGGAGTTAATTTTAGGGAATGCACTGAAGATCTTATTAAGGTTGAATCTGAATTTTTTGTTTGGTCTTTTTTACATTTTTCCTAGTTGTGCATTTAACTTGTTTACCTCCGATTCATCCTAGAAAAATTGAAAAGGTAGAAAAAAATATACTAACGGAATCTACAAAAAAATTCCCCGAAAACAGTAAAGGATAATAAATGCCGGAAGCCGTCGATACTCTTTTTTCTGTACTGAATACTGTAGTTTGGTCCGATTTACGATTATATATATGTGGATAGAGCACTTATCTGTCCAAAAGAACATAGGCCACGTGAGAATGGGCAGGCAAGCAGCGATCGATGTTCCTAATGGAAATGTAACGTGGCCAGCTGTAGAGCAGAAGGGGGCGTTTTGGATTAGGAAAAAAAAAAAAAAGGGATGTTAGAATTGGGTTGGGTTGAGTTGGATTGCGTTTGAACTTTGACCGCGAGAGAGAAAAATAAAAGCGGCATCTATTTCCTGGCATTTGTGTCGTGTGTTGCCAGTAGGGGTGGTGGTGGCCAATAGGCAATTTAGCATTAATAATCCCGAATAAAGAGAGATCATACGACGAGGACGGACTGACTGACTGAGTGGTGTGGAAGCCTGGAAGGAGTTTTCATCATAGTAGTGGGTTTAGCTGTAACCCCTGCTTGGTGTGAGTTGTCAATAAAAAGCTACTCGTTCTTGCGCCTGCCTCTTCTCTCTCTCTTAACGTGATCATTTGTTTCTCACGGCACGTGGGCAAGCCAACCAGGCAGGCCGCTTAAAGTCGCTAATTTTTGGGATCAAAATACGGAACCTGGGGGTGCATGCACAGCTCCATGCTGTGCAGCCACGGCGCGACTGCGCTGACCTTTTTTCGACGATCGAAGACGTTCATCGCATAGAGCTCGTCGAGTACTACAAATGTACCAAAAATCAACTCGATCGGATATCTTTAAGTACATCATCAGAACACAAATACCTTGAAAATAAATGGAATACAAATGGACACAAACATGAATCCAAACCACTTTTTCAAGTTATTTGTGTTCTGATGGGACACTTAAAGATATCCGATCGAGTTAATTTTTGACACACTTGCAGTATTCGACTAGCTCTACGCGGTGAACGCCAAACCACTTTTTCAGGTTATTTGTGTTCCGATGGGGCACTTAAAGATATTCGATCGAGTTGATTTTTGACATACTTGTAGTACTCGACGAGCTCTACATGGTGAACGTCTCCGATCGTCGGAAAGATATCGGCGCGGCCGCGCCATGGGACTGCACAGCACCCGCCCAGATCCTCAAAATACAACCACCCCTAGCTAATCGAAAAACAACATGGAGTATATTTTAACTACTCCTTCCATCTCAAAATGATAGTCCGTTTTGGGACTGCATGCCTTTTTTTTTTAATAGAGAATTAGAGGCCGACCCCGTTTTTATGTTGGGTTTGATCCCAACCCTGAAATATTTTACCAAACCTAATAGGCTCGGTTATGTTGTCGTATAGCTTTATTACACCGACCCAACGTCCAGATATCTCCCATTTGCTTCTGTCTATCTTTTCCTTTCATCTCTCTCTCTCTCTCTCTCTCTCTCTTGCAACTGACCTTCACTTCTCCACTCTCGAACGTGACAACACCATTTAGAGAACTGGCGGGACCACCGCCAGTCCACCATCGAGCTCCCCCAGGTCGCTGCCGTCAGCAGCCATTGCAGCAACAAGTCCAGCGTCCTTGAAGCTCTAGTCAGCCATGACTTCCTCCCCAGGGGCTTTGACATCTGCACGCGCCGCTCGCTTGTGCTTCAGTTGAAAGTAGAAGCGGTTACGATGGGGATCCTCATTTAAGGTCAACAGAGGAGTTTGTAGAATTCGATTCGAGGTGGAAAGTCGATGGTGGACTGGTGGTGTACTATGATAAAGATAGTTGCGGCAATAGCGAGACACTCTTGTGATTTGATGATGATGAATATGTGCGGTGCTTTGCGTGACGATTCAAAATAGCAAGTGATCATCATCATCAGCGTTCTCTTCGCCATTACTGATCGAGTAGCCAAATCACCAAAGAACTTCTTTGTTTCTCCTTTAATTAGTTCCTCGGTCGGCGGCGACTCCCAGACTCACCAACACCACCAGTCCTGCGATCACCACCAACACCGCGACTACCACCAGCCCTACGGCTACCTCCCGGTCTACGGCCTCCGCGGTCACCTCTACCTCCAGAACCACCTCCAGCTCCACCTCCCAAGCCACAGCCTCCTCTGCGAGCTCCACCCCTGGATCCACCAGCTCCGCCATCACCACCGTCGTCTCCACCTCCAGTGTGGGGCACAATGCCCGGCTCAAGGCGACGAACAAGAGCCTCCAGGTCACGTGTCAACCGGACCTGAGACGCAACCCACTCAACAGGGACTGCAAGAGAAATACAAACATTTTTCAGGTAACAAGCATATAAATTTGAATTTGAACTGGAATTTGACTATTGTTTATTTCTATCTTTTCAGGTTACCGCAGTTGCTATGAGAACCACCAGGGGAGTGACCTCTGGAACGTCTACCACTCCTATACCGCCACCAGCCATCATCACCTCTATCTTTCTGCTCTAAACAAGCAGGGAACTGGACTCAGCGGGCTCTGGTCTAACTAAGCGACGTTCCATGTCCAAGAAGTGTGCCAAATAATGTTGTACGCAGCCAACATAGTGTAAGCCTCTATCTCCTACACCAAGTACTCGTGGGTCCTTTGAACACGTGGAGGGAGTGGACCAAGCACTCTGAAAAAGCCTATCCCCAAGGACTATCGTGCCACCCTCTCGCCTAAGTACCACCGCCAACCGTACGGAGACTCTAACAACACTCGCCCCCGCATCATCTCCCTGTTCCGTGGCAAGTAAGGCTACTGCCACCTACCCCATGCATCCCAGCGCACCTGCAACACATTTCAAGCCATAAGAAACAATACAGAGATCATGAAAGTTGGAATATAGTCTCAAAAGGAAAAAAGGTCATACCGTCTCTCCTTTACTCTGGTCAAAGAAAAGGCGGAAGGCTCTCAGCCTTTCAGACCGCCTTTCTTCACATACCTCTGTGTCCACTTCTCAGCACGTGGAAACACATCCTTGTTCGAATAGGTGTTCAACGGAGCCGGTGATAAGCACACAAATATGTAATATTTGTGAGCTTAAGTTCTCAAATTTGATCTATTTCTTATGTTTATTATTAATTTTTATAAGATATTGCGCATAAGGTTTGTTTTGAGTGTTTCAGGTTAGAACAGTGTAAATATGGTGCATTTGCTGCGGGAACATGCATGAGCGAGCCACACTGAATCATTTTCCAACACATCACCACATGCCATAAAGAATTGAAATGGATTAAAGAATTGAAATGAAAAGTTGGCAGTGGAGTATGGGTCGGCTGGGAATCTTGGAAAATAATTGCGGAGCGCGGTTGATACCAGATTATGTCCTACGGATGCTTGCCAAAGTCAATAAATTACACGAGCTATACCGTTTAATTCCCGGTATTAAAATAAGAAATTTGACAGTTCCGGCACTTCAATCGGATTCCGTTTTGAACATCAGTCGAGAGCGTTGCGGACCCAATGGAACACATTATTCCTTGCTCACATGCTCTGCCGTGCATCTTCTTCCAAATATAAAAATGCCATGATGGGCATTCTATTTGATGTTAGTGAAATTCTCACCCAGCCGGCTCCCTCATGCCACGTGATGGCAACAAATGTATCCAATATTCCTTTGATCTTGATCTCAGCCGTTGATTCCCATCACAGTACCCATGTGTGCGCGCCACACGGAATCATTTTCCATGCAACATCTAGTCACCCATTGCCAACACTGATTTGCCTATAAAAAAGAAAGGAGGAGGAGGAGGGAAGTGACTCTCCCAGCCAAAAATTCTTTTTCTTCTTCTATCTTTCTTTTTCCCAAGCAGCAAGTAGACTTCTTTTGGCCAGTCAGTAGTTAGGAATCACTCACTTTGCCTAGACTCACTCTCTGCCGAAATTTTCTTTCTTTTTTCCCAAGTTTTATTTTTTTTCTTTCATTGTTTTCTTCTTTTATTTTCTGTTTTCTTAGTTCCACCATTTCCTAAATTTTCAAGAAGTTTTCAACTCAAGAATTTGTGTTAGGTAATATCCTGTAATTTATTTTTATTGTGTTGAATTTTGTGAGTTTCAAGTGTGTACGTGGTCTTTTAATTACCTAGTGTAAAAATTCATGTCTAGTGTAATTTCCATCATTTTCTTATCTTCCTCTTCTATGGAGGAGTAGTCGTTATAGGCCCGGCCTAGGGTGATCATCACTCTATGGCCTAAGTAGATTTAAGATTCTCACACCGTGCTAACAAAGTTTGTTTGTGTTTAATCCGGGCTCGTAGCTATTGATTTAAAACTCAAGGTTGTTATGTTTTTGATTTTGCGTCGACAATAACATTGGCACGCATAATGCTTAAATCGATGTCACTTTGAGGGTTTAACAAATTTCTGATCGAGCCTTGGTTAAACAAAACACCGAAAAGAAAAATAAAAGGATTTTATTGAATTATCTTCCGAGAAAGCGCACAATTACCGTGTGGCTTGATCGCGTTAAATCGTGAGAATCATGAATCTATTTAGACTATAGGTGATGTGAACCTTCGCCCGGACCTCTCTTTTTATTTTCAAGCAACCTCTTATTTTCAGCCTTTAATTTAAATCTTTAGTTCTAAAAACACCAAAAATCAAGAAACGAAAGGGTTGGCTACCTATAGCTAAAAATCACTTTTTAGAATGATAAGCTATTTCACTCCATAAAACCGTTCTCTGTGGATTCGACCTCAGACTTTCCGAGTTATATACTTGCAACCGATTTCATTGCCCTACGCTTGGGGTTAGGCACTTTGAGATACACTCTTTGGTCACAAGCAGCCGGCACTCCAAACACCTCATAAACCCACACCAGCATTTTCAAACAAAGTTTATCAGAACAGAAACAGAAGCTACAGTGCATGGCATGAAACATGATTGTACAGTGTGCAGGACAAACAGAAAGCAAGAGTTTTTACCTCCAAAATCCTCCAGTAGCCTCCCAGCTTTGTACCCCTCCCGCGAACAACGGAACCCAAGAAAACGTACAGAGTACACAGAGCCGCACCTCTCCAGTCAAACCTCTCTGCAGTCTCCAAGTCAGCCAAGGCCGGAAGCCAACCCAGGTGCACGTGGTCGTTCCTCCCAGGAAAAAAGGAAGACCCGAACAGAAACAACAAGTAAGCCCTGGCCATACGAGCCGCCTCCGTCGCTGACTCAGGCTCGTGGTCCCAGATAGCTGGCAAGTGGTCACACCACACTGTCGGCTCGTCTCCAAACACTCTCCCAAGGTAGTGCTGTATCGCCCCACGGTCCAAGTACAGCCCAGAGTCAAAAGGTATCGGATCACCACCGACCCTCAAACCAGTCGTCGCAGCAAAGTCCAATGGGGTGATCGTCATCTCCCCAAACTCGAAGTGGAAAGTGTTGGTGATGTCCCACAAACGCTAAGCAAGAGCCCTCACCAGCATGCGGTCCGTCCGCGTCAACTCCAAAGTCCGTATAAAGAAAGTGAAACCCGCCGCGTCAACTAACCTCTTCACACTCTCCGGTAGGTGATGATAATGCTCCAGATAGCTAGACAGTCCCCCGTACCCCAGTAGGGCACCCTCCACCTATTTCAGAACATCACACAAGCTCAATCAGTAAAAGCAATATGAGAGATACGGTGAGATGGAATTTCAAGGAAAAAGTACAAGGTTCAAGTACGTACCAAAGGCCCCTAGGAGATGTGCGTCTCTAGGTCACGCAAAACCAAGTCGTCAGGGTAAAGTGGTAGTCGTGGCTCGTACACTGCACACCTCGACGGTACAAAGAAGTGAACTCGTGGAACGTACTCTGGAGTGAAAGGTGGTCAATCTCTCAAAGACCGCTGGACTGCCTCAACAACAAACACCATCACTACCTCTCCAACAACGACACCGTCGTCCTGCACCTTCGCGTGCTCCACAGGAGGGGTCACCCACCAAAACCCCAAGGTTTGGGTTCTGCTCTATAGCCCTAGCCAATGTCTCGTCAGACGCTACATCCAAGGTATCTCCTAAAGTCACACCCGAGTCCCTCAAAGAACCTATGGGTCGAGAAAACAGAACGGGGTCAGGCGGTCTCTCGTCGTCACTCCTGTCACCCTCTCCTAAATCCTCCATCATCACATCCTTCCCCTTTAACTCCCTAGCAACTACAACTGCTGGCTCTCTGGGTGGCCGCCGTGTGACTCTCGGAGGAGTCTCTAAAACAGCGCTCCTAACCTCAGGAGGGAGCTCAACCTCACTACCCGCACTACCCCTAACAGTCTGGGGGGTCAACAGAAACCTCTATACCCGCCACAGTCATCTCAATATCAGAAAGAGGGGTACTCGTACCTGACACACCCATGTGTAAGGGTGTGGAACTGCTGTGGGCACCAACCTCGCCACTAGGGCGGTCAACCTCCATAGCCGAGGCACTCCTATCAACCGCCACACTCTCCGGCACACGTACATTATCACCATCGCCCTCCACAGGCTCTCCTGCAATCAGACCTTCATGGGTCGTCGTCTGATCAACCCCTAACGCATGGAAAGAGGTCTCTCCACTGTGCTCAGCCATGTGGCCTGCCTCCTCAGCCGTTCGGTGTACCCCCTCAGCCACGCGGGCTTCACCACTCTCCAAATGAGCCGCTCGGCTCTCGGTTAAGGTGGGGTTTACTGCACCCGAATCAACTTTGCTCGGAGGTGGAGGAATTGGATCACCCACGGCTTAGGTGGACCTCGTCGCCTCCCCCTCACACGCCGGTGACGGCGTTTTGTCACTGGAAGAGGATCGACCATCCCTGTCAGCGTCACCATCGGCCATTGTTACCGGTTTCAAAGGATTTTAGGTTTTGTCAAAAAAATTGGGATTATTTTGGTAAGAGAGAAGAGAGAAATCACCTAAGGGGAGAAAACCGACTATAACTGGGGGAATTTTTGAACAAGGAAGCGAGAAAATCAGGAGTAATGGCGGTTGCAAAATCAAATTCTGGAAGCAATTAAGCCACGCGGCCTACTCGGTTCCGTTGCACGGCTAACCCTCTCTAGCCGCATGGTCTAGTCAGACCCGATTGACTAGCCGCCTGGTCGGTATCATGAGCCGTACGGCTCACTCCTTTCTCTTTTGGTTACTACACAAACCCCCCTGGTATTTTCTAAAGCTCTATACAATTTATTACATTACACTACAATCAAAATTTTAAAAAGTTTTTTTTATGGAATCATCAAAAATCACTTTTGTTATATAAGTCCGATTCACGGCATTAAAATTAAAATCTTTTCACATTAAAAAATGTTTTTGTTATATAAGTCCTACATTGGCATTAAAATTAAATTTTTCACATCGAAAATCACTTTTGTTATATAAGTCCGATTCACGGCATTAAAATTAAAATCTTTTCAATTAAAAATTGTTTTTGTTACATAAGTCCTATATTGGCATTAAAATTAATTTTTCACATCAAAAATCATCTTCGTTATACAAGTCCATTACGGCATTAAAATTAAATTTTCACGTTTAATCATTTTTGTTATATAAGTCCTGTACGGCCTTAAAGTTAAATTCTTCACAGTTTTCCTTATTTCACGAAAAATTATAAATCCTTGCCTAGCATTTAAAATCTCGCACCATTAAAATTATTTTGTTACTCCGAAAGTAATCAATTTTCGCGTCGCCCTCTGCAGCAATTTCAATTTTCAAAATCCGTCAAGGTATTTATTTGATTTTTTAAAAAATCTTTCGTTTTTCTCTCATTGAAAAATGAGAAGCCAATTTTCGCGTCGCCCTTTGCGGCGATTTTTTTTTTCAGCGCTGAAGAACTACGATTGGTCTGATCCCTGCAAACGAGGTACGTAGGAAGCTCTAAGCACGACCACTTTGGATTTATTTATCGATTTATTTGTTTTCCTGGGACGTCTCTATCTTTAACGTAACTTAACATCACAGAATGATGGCTAAGTTTCGTCAAAGAGTGGCAACTGTAGACACCCCAATTTTAATCCACGTGCATTCCCTATGATGAAATGGAACGCATGAATTTACTTTGGAACAGTCGAACGGAGCTCGGGTTAACAAAATTCAATAAATGAAACTTACCTTAGCCGTGCAACTCTCCTGCATAGCCGTACGGTCAACATTTTCACAGAAAACGTGCACCTCAGCTCACCTCAGCCGTGCCGCTAATCGGCTGAACCGTGTAGTCAAATTGGTAGGCCGTGCGGCTAGTTTGGTGGTCTCATCAGAAAATCTGGGTTGCAGAGATTCGTTACAGGCGAATATATTCGCCGGCACAACGAATATCATCATCACGACGATCTTTCGCGTGATTTGGTGGTTCACATCCAATTCCTATATATACCGGCCTCCCTCCTCCTTGTTCGTACGTCGTCTTCATCACCGGAAACCACCGCATACCATAGCCGTCGTCCATTGATTTCTACCGCAAACCATTCTTGTCTCTCTCCCCATAAAGCCTACTTCTAAAACTTTACTACCCCCCACCCCC
>JAXBDA010008601.1:0-14451 GCA_036023075.1 Gaultheria prostrata | reverse complement strand
AGGGAGTGGAGAGAAATAGAAAAATAGAGCAAAGACAAAAGAGGAGAAAGAAGGATAAAGAAAACAAAGGAAAAGGTAGAAGAATTCGGATGGGGGGAGACAAGAGTTCATAAAACAATTCAATGTGGTTGCTCCACCTATGAATAAACTATCCTAATGAATTATTCCTACCGATGGAAAATTCACTTGACATGATTACTCTACCGACAGTGTACCGGTTGCGCTGTTCGGGATTTATTCTCAGAAAAATCCCAAAAATTTATCGCTAACTGTAAAAATTGATCTGGACCGTGATGACGGAAATTTAAGGAAAATTTTAGAAATTAATATTTCAAAAGAAACGGGGTGTTACACGTGGTACGGCAAAGCTTACTCGTAGCTCGACTTTTTGCCTTGAGCATCTTGGTTAGCTTGTGAAGTCGTCTAAGCTCCGTGCCTATATAACCAATGCTCATCTGAACGATTTCGGGCAGCAACCAGAGCCCTGAACTCACCCTGAACTCACCTACGAAGTAAACCCATTCACAAACCAGTTGGAAGTTCTCCAGTAGAAAACGTTACTCCTCCAGTCACTCCTAAAAAACACCACCCTCAATCCCACCAGTTTCATTTCCAGATTGTTTCGAGGTATAAACTTGTTTTGCTATCTCATTGCATGCTCTGAGGGGAATCTTGCTGGGTTTAGAAGAGGTTCTATACCTCCTCCGAATTCAGTGAGTTCAAACTTTTATCAAAGAGAAGCGATCCGTGGGTTGCTTTTACCTTTAAGGCAGTGACGTGAACACTTTCAATGTGTTTCACGGCATTTGCTCCACCAAGAGGTATATTGTTAAATTTTCAAAAGATTTTTGGTTGGAAAACCTTGACTTTTGTACCAAAAAAATGCCCCATTTTCACCACTGATTAGAAAACAAAATTTGAAAAATATTTGTACAATGACACCGTGCAGCGTCACCAATTGTACCGCGCGGTGCATTGTGGCGTGCTGTATGGCATAAGGGGCAGCAACTCTATTTTTTATGCTCTGTTTCGAATTCTGGTACTCTGTTTTTTTCTAAAAAACTTATAAATGCTTTATTACACTTACTCCCCCTTACTTTCTGTCCTTACGTTTATGTCCCCTTTCTTTATTATTGTATGCTAATTATGTGCTTATTTGGGAATTATGTGATTTATCGTTGTTATTTATTCCTATTATTCTCTTCATATATTTATTTATCAATAAAGTTTTCAATAAGATATTTTCAGAAAAATCCCACAAATATTTAGTAGAGACCGGAAAATTCCGGGCATGCCCCCGCATTTTTCAAACAAAACCTTCCCCATGGGTAACATGGCTCCCGAACCCAAATCTCTAATTTTTCGTAGACCAACCCTTTTTCAGTGGCAAAAGAGTCATTATTTTTCTAAACGGTTTCTCGGGTACCTAACATTTTGCAAAAATTAAACCTCGGGTAGCGACTCTAAAATTTTCTTTTTCCCAGATCGCCCTTTTTAGATTTAACATAAAAAAGGTGGCACCGTCCACAACATGCTATGATTGAAGGGATTATAGGTCAAATTGTAAACAATAGGGCTCCGTTTATTTGGGCATAAAATATTTTTCGGTAAAATATTTTTTAATATTTGAGTGTTTGGTTGCACAAAATTTTACACGTAAAATAATTTCCTCCAATGGGAGGAAAATAACTTTTCCTCTTAACTTCGGTAAGTCATTTTACAAAAGTCTGGACACGGGAATCACGACTTCGTAAGCGCAGTACCTACAGGCTACAATCCAATTTGCTTCTCTCTCTCTCTCTCTCTCTACTACTCCTCTACTCCATACTACTACTGTTTCGTTGGTTTTGGAGAATGCTCCCAGGTTGATTTGTATTTAGTGGCTTTTCTCAAATGTCAACCAAACACCAAAAATTATTGAAAATAATGTTTATAAAATAGTTTTACGTGAAAAATATTTTACATTGTAAAACATTTTACATCGAAACAAATGAAACCTAGAAAATATTATTTTAGGTAGTACTACACAAATATTGCCCCTTTCGTTTCCTACTTATAGTTTAAAAATAATGATGATTGACTTAGAATTTCAAAATTACAAATTTACATCTCCTTAAGCAAAAACTAACTATTATTTCTTTACTATCTCAAAATCTTACTGACCATTTCTCTCTTTATAATTTTCTGTCCTCTCTTCCATTAAAAAACCTATGGTTCAGCACCTAGGGGCTCAATTACCATAATCAAATACACAACAAAAAAATGAGATCTGAAAGTCCGATCAACAAAGGATTCAAGTCTCAAAATCACACTTCAATTTTTTTTTAAAATGGAGACCAAGAACTCAATCGATGACTGTTTGCGTTGCGATACTGATTCTCCATGTGTAGAAGCACTTTCCCATTGTGGTGGTGATTTATTGCACTGGCTAGATTTATCTGAAAACGAGGATATTACTGATACCAATCGGTGAGTATGATTTTTCACCATCCATGCTTTTAAATTCAATATGTGATGTGTAATTTAAGTAATTTTTTTCCTGAAGTTAGATCTACACCACAATAGAGAACCAAATGAAACTGTATATTGAATGCTCAGTATATATTACAAGCGCGGTAAAATCCTCGTATGTTTAACGTTATTCATTCATCATTTTTACCTTTGATACTTAAATTTTGGTAGGAAGAAGATGTAGGAAAGAAGAGAAAAATAAACATTATTAAGAATCGAGAGAGAGTCAAGCGGAATGCTATTTTCATATGTACACTTGGTTAGTGTATAGAGTTGGTTCGAACATACAATAATGAGAACGTAACGGGGTACAAATCAATTTTGTAACAAAGCAATATTATAGACAAACAAGATTCTTTGAAAACTCCCCTGTTATATTGAGTATTGACATTTGACACACAGATTATTTGCAGTCTCAAGATTGAAATTATATACGAAGAAAATTTTCAAAATCTTCTCATTATTCAAAACTAGATATCAGAATTTCAAAATCCAAATCGAAAAACAAAATAAACAGGGAAAAATTGCATTAGAATCCTTCAAACTGTGCCGATCGAAGTGACTGAAGTCACTGAACTAACTTTATTCATTTTCTGTTAACAGTAATGGAAAACTTAACTTGCACATCGTACGCAAATCACAAGGAAGTTACGTACTACTCCCTCTGTCCATTTTTAAATGATCCGCTTGGGAAACGTGTATTTTTATGGACGTTAAAAAATGCACCTCCGTATAATATTTTTAATTTTTTTGGCACCAAATTAAAGTACTCAATGAGCACTTTAATTTGACATAAAAAAAATTAAAAAATTATATAGAGAAATATGTTTTTTATGGGTTTGAAATTGCACGTATTCCCGTATAGATCACTTAAAAAGGGACGGAGGGAGTACAAAATTAAGTTCAGGAGGTCCATTCGCACATTGACTAAACCACATGAGTGTAGGTGAGGTTTGCCCTCCATCTAAATTTCTAACCAAGTTAAGCTTGAAGACGAAGATAAAATTGAAAAGTCTAAAACACGTGCTTCCATTTATTACTATGGAAAAAAAAAACAACTAATGGTGGAAGTATCCAATTACTAAAATTCTAATGAACAATATTAGACAATTGATTTTGGTACTTCACAGTTTGCTAACAACACTCCAATATTTGTCATTTAGTGTTACAAATACACACAACATCAACACTAAAAGACAAAAATTGAAAGTGTGATTATCAAAATATATAGTGTCAAAATCATTTCCCGAACGACTAATGTACCTGACATGAGAAGCACAACAATACAAGGTCCCAAATCAAAACTAAAAATTCCTAAGGATTATGGGGTAAAAGACCGTGGTAGAGCGGCAAAGTATCCACGGACTCATGCTGAGAACCAAAAAAGTTATCCCAAGTTGAAATGCTCCCAAAATTTTCTTGAATGTTGTACTTGGGCATGAATCCCTGTGTGGAATGAACATGAGAAGGTATAATGCCAACTCTGTAAACCTGCTGCTGCGGATGATAACCCGCGAAGTTACCATAATTTGGGAAACAAGAATCTGAAAACGGAGGCAATACCGGAGGCAATACTCGAGTGGATTGAATGTAGCCATAATTATAATTCACATCCACAAGATGATTGTCATAATTAACACGGTGAGCGATTTCCTCTGGTGATGTTACACTACTTTCAATCGGCTCATGTTGATCCTGTTCTTCACCTCGTTTTGATTTATCTTGAGATTTCTTGTAGATCTTGCACAAAACCCAATCGTCCAACTGCAAGAAAGGTAATCTTTATAAATCGACTACGAAAAGATAGTGAAAACTTACGGAAGGTTAGTGCAGATAGGAAAAGCTTATACCCTCATATCGTTTTCATCTTTTTTAATTCTCGGAGGTGCATTAACTGTGTACTCTTGCATGATCCAATCGGTCTTCTCGCCCGATGGTGGTTTCCCTAAATAGAATACCAATGACTTTTTTTTCCCAACAATGACACCTCGGTGCTCCACGGGCTTATCTGCTCCTGTTGCCTTCCAATAACCATCACCAGCTGCTCGTTTAGGTCGTTTTCCTTTACGATATTTTCGATCCCTTGGTGTGTAGAAGTACCATATATCATCCCCTAATACTTGGTATTGATCTGTAAATTCATTCAATAGTGCACATACCACCATAAAAATGCATGTTATGTCAAGGAAACATCAGCTATAGAAATACAAGAAGCAATTGAAAACCAGGGCCGGCCCTGACATTTCAGGGGCTTAAGATGAAGTTTGAAAATGGAGGTCTTAAAAATGCTAGCAATTTATCCCAAAGAAAAAAAAATTGCTAGCAAAGGACTTGTCGACTTGTCCCCAAACTCGAACTCTCTTCTTGCTTTTTATTACTCAAAAACTTGTCCAGAGACCTCGCTTGGGATTGTGTCAATGCATCTAATCTTTGCTTCTTTTTTCTTTTTTCATGTCCACACAAATACTTTCTAACTCTAGGCATGATTATTTCAAATCTGCAAATTCCAGAATTTCCACCATCAATTTTACAGTTCATTCTATCATATAATATGGATGTAGGATGCTTCATATGCCAACAAACCTAGGATAATCAGAGTAATTAACATACGAATCCCAAACCCTTATTGGAGACCCATAAACCAAATTTAATCAATTCATGAGCAAATTGAAACTCTCTAAGGTAATCAAAGAAATTAAGAACAAGATAAATAAAAGTGTTCCTAAAACTATTAAAAAAATGGCCGGCCAAAAAGTAGCAATTAAATCTTTATTTTCTAAGCCAAAAAAAAAAAAAAACTAATAACAATACAAGTATACAACAGAGAGAGAGGGATGAATGGATGATTTCACCTTTACGACCGTGATTTGACCTTTGAAAGAGGGCCTTCTAGCTTCGTGAATCTGATAGAGATTTGCACCAATCGCTGTTTTCGTTTTTTTAATCTTTTCGTTTCTTTTCTTTTTTTTCTCTTTGTTTGCTCGTGGAACCCCAGATGTAACATTCCGAATTGGGCTTTTGGGCCCCTTGGCCATTTAAGTGAGTTAGTGTTTGTTTGGGTTTTAAAATGGCCTTTTATGCCCAAAACAAAATGGCCCTATGTACTTAGTACTAAAAATTATTAGGAGGCTCTGTTTTTTCATTTTTTGGGGGGCCTAAGACGCCGGCCTATTGGGCCTTAGCCCAGGGCCGGCCCTGTTGAAAACTGTAACACACAACTAGGATGAAAAAACAAGTATGTACACATATACATAGAGAAAAAAACCTGCAAGGTAATCTGGATTGTGCATATAGAGGTTTACGTCCTGGATTCTATTGTATGGCATCGACTCGTTATTGACCTTCTTCTGCAGGTAATAGACGATGAGCTCACCATCCAAGGGACAGAACCTGTAGCCCGGTGGAAACTCTTCTCTCTGGCTCCTGTTATATTCATTTTTTTTTTTTAATGAATCGTATAAACAAACAGGGACGGAGCCAAGAATTTCACTACGCAGGGGCAAATTTTTTTTCCAAGATACTTTGCTGGGGCGAGTCTATATAATTCATAAGAAAATTTATTTTTTTCTATATAAAAATAGAGGGTTTTTTTTTCTTTGCAGGGGCGACCGCCCCTACTGGCCCCTCCCTGGCTCCATCCTTGTAAACAAATATCGTTTAAAGGAGTAAGATGATAACAATAAAACCGTCACAGACTGGAAATAATTGATAATGCCGTTTGCCAAAAACAAAAAGTGTAAACAGGCTTACCATTGAGGATCGCTGAAGTCGCTGTTGATTTTAACATTGGCAACAAAAGTTTGCTCTTTTTCTTGTTGTTGGTTTGTCTGAATGGCATTATCAGAGCTTTCGGTTTTCGGTTTGGAATCCGAAATTAAACGTCTTCTTGAACGAGGAGGAGAAGACATTGATGCGAAAACAATGTGGGGCCTGGATTTTCTATTTCTCTCTCGCTCCCCGGAAAAAGAAGTTTCACTTGAACACAAACTATTGACTTTTATGGAATTTATAGGGTTTTGTTTTAAAAGATAAACCGGAGTTTGTTTTTTCAACTATTGATAACTCTGAGTTTTTAAAGCACGCAATGTGATGTATATCAGGTCAAGGCATCTTTACTTCAAATGATTATCCTTATCACAAGGTAAATAAAGAGTAATTATTCCATGGTATTGGGCACCGGCATGTGGTACCCTATTACCTTTATTCTCCGCACGTTATACTGGATTCCACGAGAATGTGTGGTGGACGAGGTGTTGGGGCGTGGTGCCCAAAGACCATGGAATAATTGGACCTAGGTTGCTGCTATGCACCAGGCTGCACAGCACATTCGGGCCGTCCGTTGCTCCATGGACGACCCAGATTTCACGTCGGCACCTTTGCATTTGAACCGTTTGTTGTCGTGCATACAAGATGAAATTTGGGTCGCCCATCTGAGCAACGGATGACCCGTATGTGCACAACATGTGCTGTAATACGCTACACAACAACATCCCCTCTTCCCGAATAATTGGTCGTGAATGAAAACCTTATATATATTATATATATGTAATATATATATACTAAACATGTATTTATTCTTAATCTCTCTTGTTCTGTATTCCCACCTAAAATATCTAGCCAAACCATCTCGCAATTTTATTTTATGTTTCTAAAAATTAAAGCCTAAGGTCAAAATTAACTTCATAATTCAGAAACAGTCCTCCTTTTTTTATAATAAAAATGATGCAGACATAGAGGGACAAAGAACAAGTCACAATGGTACTTGGGAAGTTACAACTTACTATGTGTGTGAATTTCACATATCGTATTGAACTGTGACAAACGTCGACGTGTATACAAGAAGGCCCCTTAATTTATAATTGTTGAGTTCTTAATTATTCCATGTTACTCCACTTACTTTGAAATCTTTTGCGATTATAATTAAGTCACCAGAGCCGTTTTCTTAAATTGAGATTTAATTTGGAGTTTTTAAGAAATAAGGACGGCCGGAGTTGCAATTTAGAAAAACAAGTGAGAAATAAAAGAAGAATTACAATCCTAGATGGTTTAGAAGTCTTGAATACTTGAAATCATGCAAGTAATTTTTTTTATTTTTTTGAGAAAACCAACCCAATTTGGAGAGAAAAAAAAATCAAGAATTTGATTCCATTCCGAATTCGAACTCAAGTTGCATAGCTTTGGTACTTTGACCATATCTTTCTGCTCGATTATCCAATGGAGGCGATTCAAGTTTTGGGCTGGAAAGACGCTTTTTATGGACTACAACTTTGAGTAAAATGTAAAATCTCCAATTTCAATTTTCACTAAGTCAAAACAGGCCCACAAGCTGAGCCATATATACAGAGTAAATTTCATCCAATTGGTTTGCAGTTCCTTATTTTGCTTGGGACTTGTAAAAATTACAATAGTAAACTTTTATATCAAGATGTGGTATTTAGCCCATCTAGTTGTACCCCTTGCCTATTAAGGGGAGATTTGGGATTTGACTTTTGAGTTTATGGAGAGATATCAAACCCCCTTTGGTTGTTTAATCCATTAACTAATTTCCTCACCAATCCCCACTGATATATATCGTATGACAAAAACAAAATAAAAAAAAACAAAAAACTTTTACATCAAAATTAGGGTTTGTTGAAGGAAAGAGACATGATTCAAACACTCATTCCATTATGAGGGCTAGACTAGTAGGGCATGATGCCCTCATTCCAGTAAAATTGTTCTTGTATAAACTCTAAATTTTTATTCAAATATTAGATTGCATGATATATGATTCTTTTCGTTATATGTATTGGTTTGCATATTTCCTATCTATCTTGTATTAGTATCCTATATTTCAAATACGGTCATGCAATGTTTTTTTTAGTTTGACCCTGCTATTAGACAATTCGTGTCATAGAGACAGGCCGTAGTGGTAAGACGACACATGCTATGTGATAGTCTTTGCCAATTCACAAACCATGAATATTTTCTTGGTAATTACTATAGGAATTGCAAGCTCTAGCAATAATTATATTAATTGATTTGAATAGTAAATCGAAACCCTAGACTTTTTATTATTTTCATCATTTTCTTTCATCTAGTTATTGTTTTTAAAAATAAGTCATTATGCTTGAACTAATTTAGAAATTAATCAAATTTAACATAACTCGCTCATTCAGTCCTAGAAGAACAATACTCCATCTTAACCACAATTCTATGGAGTAGTAGTTAATGTCAAGGTTTTATAAATATATTGACACAATCAACCAATGCCTATCAGATGGTTTTGAGACTCATTTGTGCTTAAAAATTCATTAATGAACCCCCTAAATTTGGTGGTGACACCACTGGATAAATCCTAAAAGTTCATAAAAATTGCTTCTTTGTGTGGTTTGTTTGAATCCTAATTACTCGTTTTGTTCTTTTGATAATGAGAGGTTGATATGTCTTGATAGGTTGAGTTTTAGATATGATTTTTATTGAAACAAAATTTTTAAATGTCATTACTGTGATGTTTTTCGTTGATTTATGGTTAGTAAAAGTATTGATGTTTATGAATGACCCCACGCTTCCGAACTTCTGGAGTCGCCAATGGGCGTCGCGCATTGTAAATTTAACAATTCCGACCACTCAAAATCTAATTAATCTTCGATCATAGGATGAACTGATTACAACCAATTCGAATGGTTTACTTACGAGTCAATTGGTTCATTTGGAAAAGGTTTTGATTAACCAAATGTACCTTGTTTATCTCTACACGAAGATGAATCATACTATTTTTTAGCCGAAAGTTGGCTAAAAATTTTGGGCTCGTGGCGTTTTCAATCTCGGGTCCCTTTAATCTTCATAATCAAAGCATATAAAATTATCAACAATGCTGTAGCAAAGAAAACTTATTATAGACAGATTATGAACTGTTTGGTTGTGTCATGCGCAATGTCTTATTTTTATCTGCAAATTTTTATTTTTTTTATAACTCAAGCACATAAAGTTCATTGAGTTAAAAGGGAAATTAGCTCCACAATATCCATGTAAGGATAAACATAAAATAAGAAAATCCAAAAAACTGAAAAGGGAGAGTGGGCATTGTTGCCAATGAACAAAGAAACACCAAGCAGTACCCCGTAAAGCAAACAGATCCATACCCGAAAAACAGGGCTAGTATTTTCGCAATATTTTCTTTGTATAAGTGTATTTTTGCGTGTTAATTGCACAAAAGTTTTATATGGTACAAAAAATTAAAAAAGGACAGCAAATGTTAATCCAATCAACTAAAGAAGGGAGAGCATGAAGAAGACAATGGGCATTGTATAGACTGAAAATCCCAATCAAAAAAAGGATAGCCAGTCCAAAACCAAAAAAACTATAGACCACGAAAAGGAAAATGAAAAACAACTAAGCTTTTCAATTGCTAAATAACCGCTAAAACCTCCCCTTTACTTACCAAAAAAAAAAAAAAATTACATATTAAAATTAAAAATACAATTACAACCCCTAAACTCTGTCGCCAGAAAAGTTTATAGCACCAAATCAAATTTGTGGTGGTGCTGTTGAGGGATTAATTGCACCATTGTTAAGCCAATAAGTTACCATAATTTAGGCCTCATATATTGGGATATTCAACCAAAAAGCTATCTGTATTGAACCCGCAATTCTCTTCCAACCTCCTTTGGTTAAGATCCAAATCGTACTGTTGACTATACGGGTTACCTAGGTGATGAAGAGGAGGAGGCCTAATGGCAATTTGACAAGGCCCATAACTGATAAATCGTTGTGGATCAGAATTAGGGAATATATACATGCTGTGAAGGAAATCGTCGGTTGACTGCGGAATTTGTGGAAGCTGACGTGAATGAATGTATCTGTCATACGTACAGGTTTCTCCCACGAGATCATTCCCATCAACACAGGGAACACGTTCCTCCCACAAAGTCCTGTCTTGCTCTTGAACTTTAGCCTTTTTCCCTTTCTGTGGTACTACTTGGTCTTCAGCTTCACCATCGTCCCCTTTTTTTTCTTTCTTGTAAATACGGCACAAAACCCAATCATCTAACTGCAAGACACATAAAATCAAAGTAATATATGTGAAAGTTCTGGACAGGGGAGCCACGAAAAGATCTCTTGTATCTGGGCTCATATATAGAGTTCAGAAAAATGGGTTTTGAGGGTTCCCTAAGAAGTTGCAGCTAGGAATCTACTGGTAGTTTTGTGTTGCAACTGTCATTTTTTTCCTTTTCTCTACTATATCCAGAATCATCGAGTTTTTTCCCATAAAAAGCTGGAGGCGGCTGGGGTTGTAAATAATGTATCTATACATCTTCGGTTTGTTTGTGAAGACAATGAATTAAGTTGGTAAAGTTAATAGGTAATACCTTCATATCATGTTTGCCCTGTTTAATTCTTGGAGGTCCCTTGAGTTTAAACTCATGCATGATCCAATTGGTCTTATCACCTTTTCCTGGCTTTCCTTCATAGAAAACCAATGACTTCTTAAGCCCAACAACTTGTTTTTTGTGTTCCACAGGCTTATCTGATCCGGTGGCCTTCCAGTATCCATCATCTGCTCGTCGGCTAGGTCGGTCTCCATTGGGATATTTTCGTTCCCTCGGTGTGAAGAAGTACCATTTTTTATCCCCTAATGGTGGGTACTGATCTGC
The DNA here is from genome assembly GCA_036023075.1 of Gaultheria prostrata. Lineage (NCBI taxonomy): Eukaryota > Viridiplantae > Streptophyta > Magnoliopsida > Ericales > Ericaceae > Gaultheria > Gaultheria prostrata. The sequence continues at coordinate 3,304 of JAXBDA010008601.1, read as the reverse complement.
AATTAATTGAAATAATGCAAGTTCAATTAATTAACACTGGAAGAATGGAAAAAAAAAGATCAGAGAAAGAGTTTCATTTAGATCTTAAATCAACAATGCAAAATTATTTGAGCTTTTTTAGCCTTGCCTGGCTGCTGCATGCTACGTTATACTATTTCAGTTATTTTTCATTTTATCCAATATATCATCGTCGAGTATTTCTTTCTGCAACTTTTTATTTGACAGCTGGTTCAAAAAGTCCACCATCACAAGGATTCTGATATGGCCTTCTTACTACGCTTTTGAAAACTCTAATCAGTACTCCCTCTGTCCCTTTTTAAATGTGTGCTTTGGGAAACGTATATTTTTTAGGACGTAAAAAAATGTATTTCAACTCAAAATTTTTGAAATTTTTTTGCACCAAATTAAACTACTCTTTGAGCACTTTAATTTGGTGTAAAGAAAGACATAAAATTATATAGAAAAATACATTTTTTAGGGGTTTGAAAGTGCACGTATTCCTATTGTACACATTTAAAAAGGGACGGAGGGAGTAATTGATAGGAGCTTATATATGTGAACGTTTAAGCTCCCCAATTTACATCGTTATACAGTTAGTAATATTTAGACGTGAACTTTGACTATAAGTAGAATAATCAAATAAATTTATTAACGAAAACCTATGTCGATGAACCATGAGAAAAGCTTAGAATACAAATACGCGTCTTAAGCATCAAGCAAATTGCAAATTAAGAGAACTAAAACATTCAATTTAGCAAAGAAACAAATGAAAAAAAGCATCTAGCGAAGCAAGAAACAAATTTAGAAGCATATAGAGATTGGTGAACTTGAATATTTCCGTAAACTAATTCTAAAATTAAGTCCAATATTTGTATCTTTTTCATAATCATAAACGTACGGAAACCCAAAAAAAATATCTCAAATAAGCACATACGATCTAAATGAACCGAACAAGTAGATAGAGAGAAAAACCTGTAAGGCAATCAGAAAAAAAAGTGAAGAATCATCTACAAATCATGAAAAATTACTGGGTGCTACAGGGGCACCGTCACGTAGTGTTCAATTATCTTCACAAAAATAATTTAGGATCCAAGTTTGATTGTAGGATGCCTACATGAATGTGTGGTCGTGAGGAGAATAAGGGCATATCGTGACGGTGATTCATGACCACTAAATAATCACTCATAAAGTAAAGATTACTATCATGCTTTTTGAAACCCTAAAACTGGATATCCAAGATCTGCATCGGAAACCCTTTAATAAACCCAAGAACACAAGAACCTACACAAAACGACTGCATATATATGCCTAAAATTGACCAAAAGAATAAGTATATCGAGGTACAGAGAGAGAAGAACCCGCAAGGTAAGTCGGATTGTGGTCGTAAAGGTTCACTTCCATGATCCTGTCATGCGGCAGCACCTCATTCTTAACCTTCTTCTGCAAGTAGTAGACGATAAGCTCCCCGTCAGACGGGCAGAACCTGTAACCAGGCGGGAAGTGCTCGGCCTCGGTCCAGCTTTTTTCAAGTACATGAAAAAGAGACAAAAACCTTGTCAAAAAAGCAGAGAGGAAATAAAATACAAAACAATACGTATCTTGACGTTTGATCAATAAAATCTTATTTTTTCACATGAAAAAAAAAACTACGCAAAATAATGGGTTCTTGAATCTTGATTACGTTCGTTCGATGGGTTCTTGATTACACACAAAAAAAAAACACAATGCAGTCTTCATACTCCAACACTATTTTATTAAAGAATGATTTTATTAATCGCTGAAAACGGATTACAAAGATTAAAGGAATTCAGGAGAAAAAGGCATCACAACTCAAGAACGCAAGAACGCAAGAGAGATATCCCAACTAGATTGACACACCTCTCCGCGACAATCATACTCCAACACTATGTATGTAGTAATTAACCAAACATAAATAAAACGAAAAGGGAAAACAAAAAGGAAAAAGTTGGAACCCATTAAAGCAGTGGGGGGTGTTGTTGAAGTTGCCAAAAGATTGGTCTTCTCCTTCATGTTTTTGATTTATGGGAATGGAGATATGGTCAAGGGTTATTGCAGTGGCCACGAGTTTTGGCTGAGGTTTCTCATTGGAAGCCATAACTAGACGTCTTTCTGGAAAAGGCTCTATAGGATGAAAAGACATTGGAGCGATAGACTCTCTCTCTCTCTAGATCTCTTTGTGATCTAGAAGTTCATCTGGAAACAATGTTATTATATATGTTGGCTTATAAGACAGCTAAGCTCTTGAGAAATTTTAGTTAATTTGATGCATATCACTTCAATTAATGTTAGCAAATCCGAATCTATTTCACTTGCTATTAAATTCTTATCGGTATCGGAATATTCCGAGCCCAGTTTTTTTTTTTTTTTTTCAGATTTTCATTTTATGAGGCAAATTTGGACTTAGAAAATAACAATCATATATTGCCGATAATAGAGAAGTCTCTGTGTTCTTTTGGACTGGGGACTAATTAATATCTACATTTTTATTTTCCTTATCATTATTATCAAACATTTTTTTTCCCATTTTATTATTATCAAACATTTTAATATAAATTAAAAGGAAAAATATGTACTAATTGAATGATGAATATCCAACGAGGTTGGCACATCAAACCCGACCAATTAAACGCATTCCTAAACCCGAATGGAAACGAACAACCAAACATCCATAACTCAAGAGAATATAAATCTGATAGTAACTGCACCAAAATACTACATACTATGCAGCCACTCGACCAACGTCGCAATTGTTGGGATAGGTTCCAGATTATTAAAAAAAATAACAACTCGAATCTCCTACTCCAACTAAGTACTCCCTCCGTCCCAAATTGTTGGACCCTCTTTCTATTTTGGGATGTTCCAAAATATAAGTCTCATTTCTAAAAATATCCATCAAAAAAGGATCACTTTCCAGTTTCACCCTTAAAAAGTACCTTCCCCATCTCAATTGGTTTGTCTATTATCTTTTATTTTATAACGGTTTTTACTATTTTGAAAACTTTGTATAATAAAACTAATTGATATCTATCAAACAAGATCCATATTGCATATGTTTTGAGTTTCATATAAAAAATTAGCCCATAAAACACTACAAGAAAAATGGTAATCTGTGAGGAAATCCTGGTGAGGAAAATAAATTCCGTCTCCAATTATGCCTTTTTTGTGAGGAAAATCACATTTCCTCGCTAATTTAGAGGGACAGCAAATTTAAGGTGAGGAAATTTTAATTTCTCGCTAAAAATACTAAATGGGCGAGGAAAATAATTATTTCGTCGCTAACAGA